>JZKD02S0538551.1:281300-306762 GCA_000966675.3 Picea glauca
CCACGATTCCAGTGGACTGCCACAAAATTTCATTCCTGTAGCAGCGATATTTTAATTAATGCAACACTTTCCTTGCTGCCACGATTCCAATGGGATTGCCCACAATTTTATTTCTGTAGCAGGTGATCTCATCATTTTAATACCAACACTTTCCTTGCTGCCATGATTCCAGTGGGACTACCCACGATTTTATTTTTGTAGCAAGCGATCTCATAATTTTAATACCAATGGTTTCCTTGCTGCCACTACTTCAATGATAAACTTTATTGTACAGTGTTTGTATTTCAATGATGTAAAGTTATAATGATGTAAAGTTTATAAAGATTGTAAAAGTTATAATGATGTATAAACATTAAGGAATGAAAAGTTATGATGATGTATAAACAGATTGTAGAATTAAATTAATCAATATTTTTACTTTAAGGATTGTAAAGTTGATAATGTTGTATAAAATTTAATGATATAAAGTTTATCATGAATGTATAAAGTTTAAATGATGTATGATGTAAAGTGTGTAATGATGTAAAGCCTCTAAAGATTGTAAAGTTATAAATATTGCAAATGTTATAATGATGAACAAACTTTAAAGTTTGTAAAGATATAATGATGTATAAACAGTTGTAGTTATTAATTAATCATTAATTTACTTTAAAGATTGTAGGTTTATAATAATTGTAGTTGTTGTTTTTTTATTATGATGTATGCATTGATTATAAGGGAGACTCCTGGATTTATAATGATGAATGTATTCTTGACTATGATGGAGACCCCTTGCACAACAGATTGTATATCACTTCTTGCGCCATGGAATTTATTTTAATTGATGGTTGATTAAATCATGCGCCTAGAATTAAGTAGAATTGCACCTCGAATTTTGTCATTGCTAGATAGATTTAGCATATCAGTTCTCTTGCGCCATGAAATTTGTGTTACATATGTTGGTTTTTAGGTGCTTTCACGTCTTGATGATCTTTGATGATGTATTTAGCTTAGTCATTTTATATTTTTTATCCGATGAGGCATACTTAAGTAGATCCATGGTTAATTGATGTTAGAATTGATGGAATGAAGTTTTCGATGATAGTTAATGTTGTTGTCTACCTTAGTTGGCTTGGATTGTTTGTGTCAGGTGGGATGTAGACACCTCCTTGTTCCTTAGAACAGTCGTTAGCCTTGAGACCTTAAATGGTCAAAATTGATGGGAACCTGGGCTTGAGCATTGTTTATGTGTCCTGGATGTCCTAACCATTGCAGGGTAGGATGGGCAGGTAGTCAATATTTTATTATCTATGTAAATGTTAGTAATTTGCGTCAATATTCTTAATGTGCAAAACCATGCTATGCTATTTTGTTTTTATGTGCCTTGTTAATTTCATTCATTATGTTCATCATTGAGTTGTGTTGCTTGATTGTATTATTAACATTACTTTCCTAATGCTTAAAAAAAAGTGTGCTTGTTATGTGTCACTTGTTGTCGTAACAACGAGGTTCGTTACATATGGTATCAGAGCCGGTTCGACCCGCGACTTGGGATGATCACGACTTACCCTGAATAGATGCTTGATTATAAAATATCACTAGTTAAATTTATTTTTTATTCGTGCAGGGCATCATGGTTAGAGGACGTCGTGGAGGCAGACGACGGGGTGCTAGGGGAGGAGGCATGACACCTCCAGTAGCCTCCATGCCTGAGGGGTCTAACCCCTAAGGAGAAGAATAGATTGTCGGATAGAAGCATATAGTTGTGGGAGATGTGGTTAGGTTGATGAGGTCCTTTCAGAAGATGTCAAAGGCCCTGATCAGTCGTTTGGATAGAGATGAGGCTAGGGAGTCGGGACCTCCTGAGGGTCCACCGCGTGCCCTAGCCGGTACTGGTAGCATTTACCAAGAACTTGAGAAGGACAAGTTTCATGAGTTCTTTGGTGCCATGAATGGTGCAACAGCCGAGGCATGGTTGGAGAATATGGCGATGTGATTTTCACTTCGCGACTATACCTCCAACATGAAGGTCTGCATGGTGGTCTTCCAGCTGAAGGGGAGCGCTCTTCTATGGTGGAAGACGCTCCTGCCACAACTAAACATGGTCGTCGAAGACGTGTCATTGGAATTGTTTGAGGAGAGATTTTGAGAGAGGTATCTGTCGGAGGAATTCATTTAGCGTCAGCTCAATGAGTTCAACGCCTTGCGACAGGGCAATCGTGCGGTGCCCGAGTACGAGTCCCATTTCATGGAGCTGCTTCGGTATGCTCCACACCTTAATACTGAGAAGCTTAAGGTCAACAAGTTCATGTTCGACCTTAATGTCAGCATTCGTGAAAAAGTGAGGATTTTGTTGCCTCAAACATTGCACGATGTTGTCTAGAAGGCCCTCATAGCAGAGGAGGATATCATCAATGGGGGTCAGAGAAGGAATCCGGCGAGATCAATAGGACCAATGACATCTAGTGCGTAACAACATTAGACACCAGTTAGACATCCACCAGGGTATCGAGGAACTCTGAGAGGATCCACTTTTACTACACCACGGCGACCGAGGCCTCAGCAACAGACTCCCTACAGAGGACCACCGCAGTAGCAGTAACGTCGACCGCAACAACATCAGCTTAGGCCTATTCAACAGAACATAATAGGTTTCAGGCCGGTGGGCCGTAAAATTCTACTTCGGGGACCAGGAGTACTGGACCAAAGACCGAGTGCTCGACATGTGGAGAGCCACATTACCAGCGTGACTTCCTAGTTGAGAGGATCAGAGCATCTGGATCAGTCGGACCCACTACCATAGGAGACTTGGGCAAGGCCCATTGGATTCATGCAGCGGTGAATAACTACCAGGCTGAGCACCAATCTACTGTGCTCGAGATGTCATGTACCATCGCTAACCAGACTCTTAGTATTTTGATATATTTAGGGTCTACAGAGAGTTTTATTTCTGGTGCAATGCTAAAAATAATCAAGGTAAAGGCATTCGAACAGGACAAGTTTAGCTACGTAGGAATGGCTTCGGGAACCAAATAGAAGGTTGGAGGAAAGGTTATAGGTTGTAGCCTTAACCTGAGAGATTTTGTCATGAAGGCCAAACTGTACGTCACGATCTTAGGATCTTATGACGTCGTGATCAGTATGGACTAGTTGGAATAGCATGAGGTGATACTCAACTGTAAGATGAAACAATTGAGTTTTGTTGATGATGAGGGACAGAGACGTGTGATTGTAGGTAGGAACCAAGGAGTTTCCCTAAGGTTCATATCTTCCCTATAGCTACAGAAGAGAATGTGCAAGGGATGCAAGCTATATGTGATCCTTGAGTTAAATGAAAAGGGTGTGGTAGAAGGGCTAGAAAACCTTCTGGTAGTACGAAAGTTTGCAGACTTCCTCCCAGAGTAGTTACCAGGGTTTTCTCCTAAGAGGGAATTGGAATTTACCATCGACCTAAAAACTGGGACTGAACCGATATAAAGAACACCTTATAGGATGTCAACCCCTGAATTATAGGAGTTGAAAATGCAACTAAAGGAGTTGTTGGATCTAAGAATTATATGTCCGAGTGTGTCCCTGTGGGGTGCAGCTGTTTTTTTCATTCAGAAGAGCGATGGGTTGTGGAGACTCTGCATTGACTATCGTCAATTGAATAAGGCCATGATCAAGAACCAGTACCTATTGTCGCGGATAGATGATATGTTTGATCAGATGAAGGGTGCAACAGTGTTTTCAAAGATCAACTTGATATCACGGTACCACCAGTTAAGGATCAAGGAAGGAGACATTCCTAGGACCGAATTCAAGACGAGGTTTGGACATTGCAAGTTTATTGTTTTACCGTTTGGACTGACAAACGCCTCAACGGTATTCATGAGTTTGATGAATGGGGTATTCCACGAATACTTGGACAAGTTTTTACAAGTATTCATTGACGATATTTTGATATATTCTCAGATGATGGAAGACCATGACGAACACTTGCGCTTTGTACTATAATGTCTACAAGAGAACAATTTTTTTGGGAAGCTGTCAAAATGCTCATTTTATCAATCAAAGATTCATTATTTAGGGAATGTAATCTTCGACGAAGGCATCATTGTGGATCAAGAGAAGGTTGAGGCTATCATGGAATGGACTATGCCGACGAATGTCCTAGAAGTGTGTAGCTTCATTGGTTTAGTGGGATACTATCAACATTTCGTCGAGGGTTTTTCGAAGATAGCAAATTCGATTACAAAATTACAAAAGAAGAACAAGAAGTTTGTAAGGATTGAGAAATGCACGGAAGAATTTCAAAGGCTCAAGGAGTTTTTGACGACAACGTCGATACTAAAGGTCCCTAATATGGATGAGGACTTCTTGGTATGCACTAACGCATCCAAGGAAGGCTTAGGCAGAGTCTTGATGCAAGACGATCGAGTGATCGCTTACATCTCGAGAAAGTTGAGAAGAAATGAAGAGAATTATGTGGCGCATGATTTGGAGTTGCTATCCATTGTGTATGCCTTGAGAGTTTGGAGACACTACCTGATTGGATGAAAATTCGAACTAAAAATGGACCACTGTGGTTTACAACACATTTTACGCAAAGCAACTTGAATGCGCAACAAAGGCGTTGGTCGAAACTGCTTAGCAAGTACGATTTCGAGATTACCTACATAAAAGGAACAGTGAATAGAGTGGTTGATGCGTCGATTCAAAGATCACACATATTTTTGGTGATACCTCTTCAGACGAATCTACATGAAAATGTTCTAACTTTACAACGCGACGATGACTAGTATAAAGAGGTTAAGGAATTTATCGAACAAAACACCATGATGGTACCAACATTTGAGGGATTTACTGTTGACAACGATGGATTAATGAGATATAATAACTGGATTTACATACCATCTAATGACGAGTTGATAAGTTTGATCTTAAAAGAATCTCATAGAGCAGTGTACATAGCTCATCCAGGAGTCACGAAGATGAGGGAAAACCTTAAACCCTTATTCTTCTAGAAAGGAATGAAGGAGGACATAGTCAACTATGTGGAGAGATGTCTAGAATGTCATCAAGTGAAGGTTGAACATAGACATAAAAAAGGGTTACTACAATGACACGTTATTTTGGAATTGAAATGGGAGGTCATTTCGATGGAATTCGTTGTTGGATTGTCGTTGACGGCAAGGAGGCACAACTCAATTTTTGTGGTAGTTGACACTGTGACGAAGAATGCTCATTTTATCCCTGTGTGTATGACCTATCAGACACCTAACATAGCTATATTTTTCATCAATGATATTGTGAGGCTACATGGTGTGCCTAAGAGGATCATATCTGATCGAGGATCGTTGTTTACAAGACGATTTTGGACTAGTTTCCAAGAGGCCTTGGGAACCCAACTTAACTTTAGTATTGCATATCACCCAAAGATAGATGGGAAGATAGAAAGAATGAACCAAATATTGGAGGAAATGTTGCGTATGTACATGATGGACCAACAAAAGCATTGGGAAAAGTTCTTTCCACTAGTAGAATTTTCATACAACAACAGCTATCAAAGCAACATTAAGATGGCCCCATTCGATTTTCTTTACGGGCGACCATGTTGGAGGCCTTTGAGTTGGGATCGAATTGAGGATAGGGTATTGGTAGGACCAGAAGTCATCCAAGAGATGGAGGATCAAATGAAAATAATAAGACAAAGGATCAAGGAAGTGCATGATCGATAGAAGGGTTATGTCGATGCGCATTGTGTCGACCGTAGTTAGGAAGTTAGTGATCGAGTATTCTTGCGGGTGAAACCGCACAAGAGTTCGATCAAGTTTGGAAAGGGTGCTAGATTCTCTCCTAGGTTCGTGGGACCTTTCAAGGTTGTGGAAATGAAGGGGCCCATGGCCTATTGACTAGCCTTGCCTAATTCTTTGAGGCGTATGCACGATGTTTTTCACGTATCTATTTTGAGACATTATGTTAGTGATCCTACACATGTGAATGGCATGAGTTCCTTGCAGGTATCGGACGAGGGTGCGCTCACGACGGAGCCAATCCACATTCTGTACCATCGCATTCAACATCTATGGCATTGAACAGTCAATCAGGTCAAGGTCCAGTGGGACAATTATAGTCCACACTCACCTACCTGGGAGGATGCATATGATATGCGTCAGTAGTTTCCATTTTTGTTTGATAGCTAGACATATAAATATTGTGAGATAAATTATTTTTTCACTTATATACTGTGAAACTTCGGGAGGAAGTTTAAAACAAGAGGGTGTGTATGTAACAACCCTCTCTTGCACACACCTGATTGGACTTATTCTTTTAGGACACTTGCGTGCGAGTGATCCGGTTGATTATATGACTGATTGTTTCACATATGGATTTTGATTATGTTGTGATGTGATGATATGTATTTTATTATATTTGTATCTACATGTGCTATTGACCATTTTTCCTTGAGTATGCAGGACTCTGGACTGATTGAGGATGTCGATGGCATCGATGGATCTCCTTGTACTCTGAATCGAGTCAGAGATTGGACTGTTATGGTTTGAGTGTTTTTGATATTGCATATGTGACATATGACTCGTATATTATGATGTTGATTTTTAATCGCTGACATGTTTGTTGATGGATGGAGGATGACGATGGCTTGATAATCAGACTCACATTTGGATTAAAGGGGTCACACATGACAACCAGATATATTGAGGGAGAGGTGTGGCAGCAGCCCTGCCACAACCTACTAGCACTCTCACTGGGGCTCTAATTGTAGGTTAACGATTACCTATTTCGAGAGATCCACGATGATGTGAGGTTAGACTGTGGCAGTTGCTCATGAAGATTCTAATGGGCACGCCATAAAGCAGGGTTCTTATTCCTTAGAGGCCCTTAGTCTCCCACAAGGTCACTTGACGGATTATTGACTCCAAGGGTTTGACATCTACCAAAATCAGTCAAAAGGTGAGTGACACCCTTGGAGCATGTAGTGCGTCTTGAAGGGCATGTCACGGTTTTAAATTCGATGAGTCAATGAACCTAGGTAGCCAGAAAACAATATCTCATTTTGACCTGGTCAGCCTTAAAAAAATTGTTGCATGAGTAAAGTTTAAAAATTGTAAAATTTCCCTTAAAAAATTACCATTTTGCTGAGCCTAGTTGAACTTAAAGCCTAGTTCTAAGTAGGACATGAGAACTAAAAAAAAATAAAAAAAATTAAGCAAGTAATAAAAGGGGGATGAAGAAAATGGGGGTAAGAATTAAATTTAAAAATTAATGGAGAAATAAATTATTTAAAAGATTAATTGTTGGCTAAGTACAAACTTGTTAATTTAGAACTTAGACCAAAAAGGGGAAACTTAATTACAAAAGGAATGTAGAACATAGAAGGGAATCTAGTCTAGAGAAATTTCTAATTTCGAACTCAAATAATCTTTAAGAAAGTCAT
The DNA here is from genome assembly GCA_000966675.3 of Picea glauca. Taxonomy (NCBI): domain Eukaryota; kingdom Viridiplantae; phylum Streptophyta; class Pinopsida; order Pinales; family Pinaceae; genus Picea; species Picea glauca. The sequence continues at coordinate 288,718 of JZKD02S0538551.1, forward strand.
TAGTCATTAAGGGAATGTAATGGAATAAACGGACATCGATGAGCGTTTTTAGGAATGCTTTTAGGTGGGTGAGGGAAACTGGCATTTTAAATTAATTAATAAAATGGAATTTCTTTTTCAACTAAGGGATCGAGTGACAAGTGTATGGGGGAGGATTTTCCTAATAATAATTTAATAAAAATAATTTAATGTGCGTTTTGGAAACAAGTCACTAAGAAAAATATATAAAAAAAAATGGCAGAGGAGGAGAATGCATCACATCTGGTATGCGTAAGGTTATGCTGTGGGATTTTACTCTTGACTGATTTCTCTTGTGGGATTTGGGATACCTAGCTTGGATAATGAGTGGTAGATCGACCTTGAAAGGCGAGCTGGGAGCTAGCCTTCTCTATGTTATGTGCGTGGCCTCTTTATGGATTGGGGGGGAAGGGGGGAAGAAGTGTACCCCTAGCGTTGGTTGGGAGGTACCGTTGAGGTCTCAATAGTTATCAAGAAGGAGTTGGACAGAGTGCAAGCGCAAGGCAGCGAATTCAGGTTCTTTTCCTTCGGTTACGGTACACATGTGTGAAATTGCATTGTTAATTAGTTAAAATTTTCCTGAATATGAATATCAATATTGACGAATATTATAATGTATTTCTGGCATAGTAGTTGGGAATCCAATTGAGTTTGTTTGTTCCATTGAATTAAAAAGAATTTGTTCAGTTATTAAGAAGGATTTATGGTTTTGATTGTTGGTTTACACTCGCTGCCTCATAGGATTTCCTTTTGTTTCCATCCTGATACCCATCCTCTATCTATTAAATTTTTGGTCTGAGTGGATTATTGTTGCCTGCGTTTTAATTCAAATTCCCCCAAGACCTTGAAACTATTGATTAATCCATTACAATGCCATTATCCTTGGCATTTTCCTTGCGGTATGTAGAGCTTAATGCTCACGATCAGTTTAAGGGCGTATTCCTTGTTGTATTTCGCATAATTCTTGTTTTTTTCATAGCTTAACGCTCGCACCCAGATTAATGGTGTATTCCTTGGTGTACTTTGGCATAATCCTTGTTGTTTCAGAGCTTAATGCTCGCACCTAGTTTAATGGCATATTCCTTGTGGTATGTAGATCTCAATGCTCATGACCCATTTAATAGTGTGATCCCTGTTGTATTATGGAATTTCCTTGTTGTATGCAGAGCTCAATGCTCACGACCTATTTAATAGCGTGATCCCTATTATATTGTGGTGTTTCCTTATTTTATGCAGAGCTCAATGCTCACGACCCGTTTAATAGCGTGATCCCTGTTGTATTGTAGCATTTCCTTGTTGTATGTAGATCTCAATGCTCATGACTTATTTAATAATGTGATCTCTGTTGTATTGTGGAATTTCCTTGTTGTATGCAGAGCTCAATGCTCACGACCCTTTTAATAGCGTGATCCCTGTTGTATTGTGTTGTTTCCTTGTTGTATGCAGAGCTAATGCTCACAATCAGTTAATGGCATACTCCTTGTTGTTTTTAAAGCTTAATGCTCACGAACTGTTAATGGTGTATCCTTGTGGTATTCAGAGCTCATTTCTCACGCTTGGTGGATGGCATATTCCTTGTTCTATGCAGAGCTAATGCTCACGACCAATTCATTGGATTATTCGTTGTAGTTTTCCAAGCTTAATGCTCGCGTGCAACTTAAGGGCGCATTCCTTGTTGTATGTAGAGATTATTTTTCACGCTCGGTTTAATGGCGTACTCCATGTTTGTTCAGAGATTTAATGTCCATGAAATTTCATTCATGTAGCAGTGATATTTTAATTAATGCAATGCCTACCTCGCAGCCACAATTCCAGTGGACTGCCATGAAATTTTATTCATGTAGCAATGATATTTTAATTAATGCAACACTTTCCTTGCTGCCATGATTCCAGTGGGACTTCCCACGATTTTGTTTCTGTAGCAAGTGATCTCATCATTTTAATACCAACACTTTCCTTCCTGCCACGATTCGAGTGGGACTACCCACGATTTTATTTCTATAGCAAATGATCTCATAATTTTAATACCAACAGTTTCCTTGCTTCCACTACTTCAATGATAAACTTTATTGTGTAGTGTTTGTATTTCAATGATGTAAAGTTATAATGATATAAAGTTTATAAAGATTGTAAAAGTTTTAATGAAGTATAAACTTTAAGGAATGAAAAGTTATGATAATGTATAAACAGATTGTAGTATTAAATTAATCAATATGTTTGTAAAGTTGATAATGTTGTATAGACTTTAATGATATAAAGTTTATCATGAATGTATAAAGTTTAAATGATGGATGATGTAAAGTGTGTAATGATGTATAAACTTTAATGATGTAAAGTTTATAATGATGTAAAGCTTCTAAAGATTGTAAAGTTATAAAGATTGGAAATGTTATAATGATGAACAAACTTTAAAGTTTGTAAAGATATAGTGATCTATAAACAGTTGTAGTTATTAATTAATCATTAATTTATTTTACAGATTGTAAGTTTTATAATAATTGTAGTTGTTGTTTTGCTATCATGATGTATGCATTGATTATAAGGGGGACTCCTGGATTTATAATGATGAATGTATTATTGACTATGATGGAGACCCCTTGCACAACCGATTGTATATCGCTTCTTGCACCATGGAATTTATTTTAATTAATGATTGATTAAATCATGCGCTTGGAATTAAGTAGAATTGCACCTCGACTTTTGTCATTGCTAGATAGATTTAATATGTCAGTTCTCTTGCACCATGAAATTTGTGTTACATATGTTGGTTTTTAGATGCTTTCACGTCTTGATGATCTTTGATAATGTCTTTAGCTTAGTCATTGTATATTCTTTATTTGATGATGTAGACTTAAGTAGCTCCATGGTTAATTGATGTTAGAATTGATGAAATGAAGTTTTTGATGATCGTTGATGTTGTTGTTTAGCTTAGTCAACTTGGATTGTTTTTGTCGGGTGGGATGTAGATACCTCCTTGTTCCTCAGAACAATCGCCAACCTTGAGACCTTAAATGGTCAAAATCGATGGGAACCTGGGCTTGAGCGTTGCTTATGTGTCCTAGAGGTCCTAACCATTGTAGGGTAGGGTGGGCGGGTAGTCAATATTTTCTTATCTGAGTAAATGTTAGTGATTTGCGTCAATCTTCTTGATGTGCAAAACTATGCTATGTTATTTTGTGTTTATGTGCCGCGTGAATTTCGTTTATTATGTTCATCATCGAGTTGTGTTGCTTGAATATATTATTGACATTACTTTACTAACACTTTAAAAAATGTACTTGTTATGCGTCGCTTGTTATCGTAACAACGAGGTTCGTTATATATGGTATCAGAGCCATTTCGACCCGCAACTTGGGATCATCACGAATTTCGATGAATAGATGCTTGATTATAAAATGTCGCTAATTAAATTGATTTATATTCATGCAGGTCATCATGGTTAGAGGACGTTGCAGAGGTAGATGATGGGGTGCTAGGGAAGGAGGCGTGACACCTCCAGTAGCCTCCATGCATGAGGGGTCTAACCCCCAAGGAGAAGGACAGTTTGTCAGACATGAACAAATAACTGTGGGAGATGTGGTTGGGTTGTTGAGGTCCTTTCAGAGGATGTTAGAGGCCCTAATCAGTCGTTTGGATAGAGATGAGGCTAGGGTGACAATACCTCCTAAGGATCCACCACACGCCCTAGTTGGTACTGGTAGTGTTCACCGAGAACTCGAGAAGGTCAAGTTTCTCGAGCTCTTTGGTGCCACGAACGGTGCAGCCACCGAGGCATGGTTGGAGAATATGGTGATGTGCTTTGCACTTTGCAACTATACCTCCAACATGAAAGTCCGCATGGAGGTCTTCCAGCTGAAGGGGAGTGCTCTTCTATGGTGGAAGACACTCCTGCCACAACTAAACATGGTTGTCGAAGACATGTCATGGAAAATGTTCGAGGAGCGGTTCCGAGAGAGGTATCTGTCAGAGGAATTCATTGAGAGTCAACTCAATGAGTTCAACTCCTTGCGATAGGGTGGATGTATGGTGCCCGAGTACGAGGCCCTTTTCATGGAGTTGCTTCAGTATGCTCCAAACCTGAATACTGAGAATCTTAAGGTCAACAAGTTTATGTTCCACATTAATGTCATCATTTGTGCAAAAGTGAGGACTTTGATGCCTAAAACATTACACGATGTTGTCTAGAAGGCCCTCATAGCAGAGGAGGATCTCATCAGCGGGGGTCAGAGAAAGACTCTAGCGAGACCGCCAAGATCAAAGACATATGGTGCATAGCAACATTAGACACCAGTTATACATCCACCATGGTATCGAGGCACTCCGAGAGGATCCACTTTTACTACACCATGGAAACTAACACCTCAGTGGTGGACTCCCTACAAGGGAGCACCGCACTAGTAGCAACGTTGACCATAGCAACAACAATTTAGGCATGTTCAGTAGAACAGATCATGGTTTCAGGCCAGTGGGTTGTCAGCTTCTATTTCGGGGACCAAGAGTACTGGATCGAAGACTGGGTTCTAGACATGTGGAGAGCCACATTACCAATGTGACTGCCCAGTTGAGAGGACCAGAGCATTTGGATCAGCCAGACCCACTACCATAGGAGACTTGGGCAAGGACCATCAGATTCATGCAGCGGTGAATAATAGCCAGGAAGAGCACCAGTCTACTGTGCTCAAGATGTCAAGTACCATCGATGACCAAACCCTTAGTATTTTGATAGATCCAGGGGCTAGAGAGAGCTTTATTTCTGGTGCAGTACTAAAATGAATTAAGGTAAAAGTAGTCGAACAAGATGCGTTTAGCTACATATAAATGGCTTCGGGAGCCAAACAGAAGGTTGGAGGAAAGGTTACAGGCTGTATCCTTAACCTAGGAGATTTTTTTAGGAAGGCAAACCTATACGTCAAGATCTTAGGATCTTATGACATTGTGATCAGTATGGAATGGTTGGAATCGCATGAGGCGATATTCAACTATAAGACAAAACAATTGAGTTTGGTCGATGATGAGGGACAAAGACGTGTAATTGTAGGTAGGAACCAAGGATTTTCCCTAAGGTTCATATCTTCCCTACAACTATGGAAGAGCATGTGCAAGGGATGCAAGCTATATGCGATCCTTGCATTAAATAAAAAGGGCATGGCGGAAGGGATATAAAACCTTCTGGTAGTACGAGAGTTTGCAGACGTCTTCCCAGAGGAGTTACTAGGGTTGTTGCCTAAGAGGGAATTGGAATTTACCATCGACCTAAAACTTGGGACTGAACCGATAGCAAGAACGCCTTATCAGATGTCGACCCCTAAGTTATAGGAGTTGAAAATGAAACTGAAGGAGTTGTTGGATCTAAGACTTATACGTCCGAGTGTGTCCCTATGTGGTGTGCCTAATATTTTCATTCATAAGAAGGATGGGTCATGGAGACTCTGCAATGACTACTGTCAATTGAACAAGGAAATGATTAGGATCTAGTACCCGTTGTCATGGATAGATGATCTATTTGATCAGATGAAGGGTGCAACAGTGTTTTCAAATATTGACTTGAGATCAGGGTACCACCAGTTAAGGATCAAGGAGGGAGACATTCCTCAAACTGCATTCAAGATGAGGTTTGGACATTACGAGTTTACTTTTTTACCATTTGGACTGACAAACGCCCCAGGGGTATTCATGAGTTTGATGAATGATGTGTTCTATGAATACTTGGGCAAGTTTGTACAACCATTCATTGACGATATTTTGATATATTCTTGAAAGATTGAAGAACATGATGAACACTTGCGCTTGGTACTACAGTGTCTGTGAGAGAAAAAAATTGTTTGGGAAGTTGTCGAAATGCTCACTTTATCAATCGAATATTCATTATTTAGGGCATGTCATCTCCAATGAAGGCATTGCTATGGATCCAACAAAGGTTGAGGCTATCATGGAATGGCCTGCACCGAAGAATGTCACAGAAGTGCATAGCTTCATGGGTTTAGCGGGATACTGTCGACGTTTCATCGAGGGTTTTTTGAAGATAGAAAATCTGATTAAGGAATTTCAGAAGAAGAACAAGAATTTTGTATGGAATGAGAAACGCACGGAAGAATTTCGAAGGCTCAATGAGCTATTGACGACAACACTGATACTAAAGGTCCCTGATATGGATGAAGAATTCTTGGTATGCACTTATGCATCCAAGGAAGGCTTAGGAAGAGTCTTGATGCAAGATGGTCAAGTGATCGCTTACATCTCAAGAATGTTGAGAATACATGAAGAGAACTATGCGATGCACGATTTGGAGTTGTTATCCATTGTGTATGCCTTGAGAGTTTGGACACTACCCGATTGGACGGAAATTCGAACTAAAAATGGACCACTGTGGTTTACATCACATTTTTATGCAAAGTGACTTGAATGCACGACAAAGGAGTTGGTCGGAGCTGCTTAGCGAGTACGATTTCAAGATTACCTACATAAAAGGAATACTTAATAGAGTGGTTGATGCATTGAGTCGGAGACCACGCATATTTTTGGTGATAACTCTTCAGATGAATCTACGTGAAAATATTCTAACTTTACAGTGCGATGATGACTAGTATAAAGAGGTTAAGGAATTTATTGGACAAAACACCATGATGGTACCAAAATTTGAGGGATTTACTGTGGAAAATGATGGATTAATGAGATATAATAACCAGATTTACGTACTGCCTAATGACAAGTTGATAAGTTTGATCTTAAACAAAGCTCATTAAGCAGTATACATGGCTCATCCAGGAGTCACGAAGATGACAGAAAACCTTAAACCCTTATTCTTCTGAAAAGAAAGAATGGGGACATAGTCAACTACGTGGCGAGATGTCTAGAATGTCAGCAAGTGAAGGCTAAACATAAACATCCGATAGGGTTATTACAACCACATGCTATTCCAGAATCAAAATGAGAGGTCATTTCGATGGCCTTCATTGTTGGATTGTCATTGACGACGAGGCATGACTCGATTTTTGTGGTAGTTGACACTCTGACGAAGAGTGCTAATTTTATCCCTATGCGTACAATGTATCAGGAACCTAACATAGCTAGAGTTTTCATCAACGAGATTGTGAGGCTGCATGGCATGCCTAAGAGGATCATATTTCATCGAGGATCGGTGTTTACAGGACGACTTTGGACTAGTTTCCAAGAGGCCTTGGGAACCCAACTTAACTTTAGTACCACATATCACCCAGAGACAGACGGGTAGATAGAACGAATGAACCAAATATTGGAGGATATGTTGCATATGTACGTGATGGACCAACAAAATCATTAGGAGCAGTTCTTGCCACTAGTAGAATTTTCATACAACAACAGTTATCAAAGAACCATTAAGATGGGACCATTCGGGTTTCTTTATGGGCAACTGTGTCGGATGCCTTTGAGTTGGGATTAGCTTAAGGATAGGGTCCTGGTAGGACCAGAAGTGATCCATGAAATTGGGGATCAAATGCAAACAATAAGACAAAGGATAAAGGAAGTGCAGGATCGATAGAAGAGTTATGTCGATGTGCATCATGTTGACCGTAGTTATGAAGTTGGCGATCGAGTCTTCTTGTGGGTGAAACCCCACAAGAGTTCGATCAAGTTTGAAAAGGGTGCTAAACTCTCTCCTAGGTTCGTGGGACCTTCCGAGATTGTGGAAAGGAAGGGGCCTGTGGCATATCAACTAGCCTTTCCTGATTATTTGAGGTGTATGCACGATGTTTTTCATGTATCTATTTTGAGACATTATGTTAGTGATCCTACACATGTGATTGACATGAGTTCCTTGGAGGTATTAGACGAGGGTGCGCTCGAGGCGGAGCCAATCTGAATTCTTGACAATTGCATTTGAAATCTATGATGTCTAATAGTTGATAAGGTCAAGGTCCAGTGGGACAATTATAGTCCAGACTTGGCTACCTGGGAGGACACATATGATATGCGTCAGATGTTTTCATTTTTGTTTGATAGCTAAACATACAGATATTGTGAGATACTTTATTTTTGCACTTATATACTGTGACACTTTGGGACAAAGTTTAAAACAAGAGGGGGTGTATGTAACAAACCACTCTTGCACACACCTAATTGGACTTATTCTTTGAGGACACTTTCGTGCGAGTTCTCTGGTTCATTATATGATTGGATTTTTTCACTTATGGATTTTGAATCACTGACATGTTCATTGATGGATGTAGGTTGATGATAGCTTGCTAATCAAACTCACATTTGGAGTAAAGGGGTCATGCACGACAACTAGAGATATTGAGGCAGAGGTGTGTCAGAAGCCCTTACATAGCCTACCAGTACTCTCGTCGTGGTTTGAACTGTAGGTTAATGATTACCTAGTTCGAGAGATCCACGATGTCGTGAGGGAAGACTGTGATAGTCGCTCACGAAGATTCTAAGGGGCGCGCAATAAGGAAGGGTTATTATTACTTAGAGGCCCTTAGTCTCTCACAAGGTCACCTAACGGAGTATTGACTCCAAGGGTTTGATGTTTACCAAAATCATTCAAAAGGCGAGTGGCACCCTTGGAGCATGTAGTGCGTCTTGAAGGGCACGTCACATAGATGAAACTTGAATGAAGGCAATTGGCACCCTTGAAGCACATAGTGCGTCTTCAAGGGCACATCGTGGTTTTAACACTGGTGAGTCAATGAACCTAGGTACCTAGAAAGCAATATCTCATTTTGACCTGGTCATCATTAAGAAAATTGTTGCATGAATAAAGTTTAAAAATTGTAAAATTTCCCTTAAAAAAAAGCAATTTTGTTGAGCCTAGTTGAATTTAAAGCCTAGGTCTAAGTAGGACATGAGAACTAAAAGAAAAAAAAAAAATTAAGAAATTAATAAAAGGGGGATGAAGAAAATGGGGGTAAAAATTAAATTTAATATTTAATGGAGGAATAAATTATTTAAAAGATTAATTGTTGGCTAAGTACAAACTTGCTAATTTAGAACTTAGACCAAAAAGGGGAAACTTAATTACAAAAGGAGTGTGGAACATAGAATGGAATGTAGTCTAGAGAACTTTCTAATTTCGAAATCAACTAAGCTTTAAGAAAGGCTTCAGTCATTAAGGGAATGTAAGGGAATAAAGGGACATCGAGGGGCATTTTTAGGAAATCTTTTAGGTGGGTGAGGAAAATTGGAATTTTAAATTAATTAATTAAATGGAATTTCTGGTGCAACTAAGGGATAGAGTGACAAGTTCATGGGGGAGGATTTTCCTAATAACAATTTAATCTACGTTTTGGAAACAAGTCACTAAGAGAACTCTATAAAAGAAATGGCAGAGGAGGAGAATGCATCACGTCTGGTATGTGTAAGGTTATGCTATCGGATTTTACTCTTGACTAATTTTTCTTGTGGGAGTTGGGATACCCACCTCGGATAACGAGTGGTAGCTCGACCTTGCGAGGTGAGCTGGGAGCTAGCCTTCTCTGGGTTGTGTGTGTGGCCCCTTTGCGGCTCGGGGGGGCTCAGGGGGATGAAGAGTACCCCTAGCGTTGGGTGGGAGGTACCGGTGAGGTATTAATGGTTAGCAAGAAGGAGATGGATGGAGCGCAAGCATGGGGTATCAACTTCAGGTTCTTCGCCTTCAGTTACGGTACACATGTGTGAAATTGCATTGTAAATTAGTTAAAATTTTCCTGAATATGAATATCGATATTGATGAATATTGAATGTGTTTCTGGCACAACAGTTGGGAATCCAATTGATTTTGTTTGTTCCATTGAATTAAAAAGAATTTCTTCATTTATTAAGAAGGAGTTATGGTTTTGATTGTTGGTTTACACTCACTGCCTCACAGGAGTTCCTTTCGTTTCCATATTGATACCCATCCTCTATATATTAAATTTTTGGGGATTATTGTTGCATGCGTTTTAATTCAAATTCTCCCAAGACCTTGAAACTGTTGATTAATCCATTGCAATGCCATTATCCTTGGTGTTTTCCTTGTGGTATGCAGAGCTTAATGCTCACGATTAGTTTAAGGCAGTATTCCTTGTTGTATTTTGCGTAATCCTTGTTGTTTTCAGAGCTTAACGCTCGCGCCCAGTTTAATGGCATATTCCTTGATGTATTTTGGCATAATCCTTGTCGTTTCAGAGATTAACGCTCGTGCCCAATTTAATGGCATATTCCTTGTGGTATGTAGAGCTCAATGCTCACGACCCGTTTAATAGCATGATCCTTGTTGTATTGTGGTGTTTCATTGTTGTATACATAGCTCAATGCTCATGACCTTTTTAATAGTGTGATCCCTATTGTATTGTGGGGTTTCCTTGTTGTATGCAGAGCTCAATGCTCACGACCCGTTTAATAGCATGATCCTTGTTGTATTGTGGCGTTTCCTTGTTGTATACATAGCTCAATGCTCATGACCCGTTTAATAGTGTGATCCCTATTGTATTGTGGGGTTTCCTTGTTGTATGCAGATCTCAATGCTCACGACCCGTTTAATAGCATGATCCTTGTTGTATTGTGGCATTTCCTTGTTGTATACATAGCTCAATGCTCATGACCTGTTTAATAGTGTGATCCCTATTGTATTGTGGGGTTTCCTTATTGTATGCAGAGCTCAATGCTCACGACCCGTTTAATAGCGTGATCCCTGTTGTATTGTGGCGTTTCCTTTTGTATACGGAGCTCAACGTTCATGACCTGTTTAATAGCGTGATCCATGTTGTATTGTGGTGTTTCCTTGTTGTATGCAGAGCTAAATGCTCACAACCCATTTAATAGTGTGATCCGTTTTGTATTGTGGTGTTTCCTTGCGGTATGCAGAGCTTAATGCTCACGACCCATTTAATGGTGTGATCCTTGTTGTATCGTGGAATATTCCTTGTTGTATGCAGAGCTAATGCTCACGATCAGTTAATGGAATAGTCCTTGTTTTTTTTAGAGATTAGTGCTCATGAATTGTTAATGGCATATCCCTGTGGTATTCAGAGCTCATTTCATGTGCTCAGTTGATGGTGTATTCCTTGCTGTATGTAGAGCTAATGCTCACGACCAGTTCATTGGCGCATTTTTACGAGCTTAATCTCACGACCAGTTCATTGGCGTATTTTTATGAGCTAATGCTCACGACCAATTCATTGGCGTATTTTTATGAGCTTAATCCTCACGCTCAACTTAAGGGCGTATTCCTCATGTATGCATATATTATTGCTCCCACTCAGTTTAATGGTGTATTCCATGTTTGTTCAGATCTTTAATGCCCATGAAATTTCATTCCTGTAGCAGTGATCTTTTAATTAATGCAACGCCTACCTCACAACCACAATTCCAGTGGACTGGCACGAAATTTCATTCCTGTAGCAATGATCTTTTAATTAATGCAACACTTTCCTTTCTGCCATGATTCCAGTGGGACTACCCACAATTTTATTTCTGTAGCAAGCAATCTCATCATTTTAATACCAACACTTTACTTGTTGCCACGATTCTAGTGGGACTGCCCACAGTTTTATTTCTGTAGCAAGCGATCTCATAATTTTAATACCAACGGTTTCTTTGTTGCCACTACTTCAATGATAAACTTTAATGTACAGTGTTTGTATTTCACTAATGTAAAGTTATAATGATTTAAAGTTTATAAAGATTGGAAAGTTATAAAGATTGTAAAAGTTGTAATGATGTATAAACTTTAAGGAATGAAAAGTTACGATGATGTATAAACAGATTGTAGTATTAAATTAATCAATATTTTTACTTGAAGGATTGTAAAGTTGATAATGTTGTATAAACTTTAAGGATATAAAGTTTATCATGAATGTATAAAGTTTAAAGAGTGTGTATTGATGTATAAAATTTAATGATGTAAAGTTTATAATGATGTAAAGCTTCTAAAGATTGTAAAGTTATAAGGATTGCAAATGTTATAATGATGAACAAACTTTAAAGTTTGTAAAGATATAATGATGTATAAACAGTTTTAGTTATTAATTAATCATTAATTTACTTTAAAGATTGTAAGGTTTATAATAATTGTAGTTGTTTTTTTGATATCATGATGTATGCATTGATTATAAGAGAGACTCTTAGATTTATAATGATCAATATACTCTTGACTATGATGGAGACCTCTTGCAGAACGAATTTTATATCGCTTCTTGCGCCATGGAATTTATTTTAATTGATGATTGATTAAATCATGCGCATGGAATTAAGTAGAATTGTGCCTCGAATTTTTTCATTGCTAGATAGATTTAATATGTCAGTTCTATTGCCCCATGAAATTTTTGTTACATATGTTGGTTTTTATATTCTTTCACGTCTTGATGATCTTTGATGATGTCTTTATCTTAGTCATTTACATTCTTTATCTATGAGGTAGACTTAAGTAGCTCCATGTTTAATTGATGTTAGAATTGATGGAATGAAGTTTTCGATGACCGTTGATGTTTTTTTTTAGCTTAGTTGGCTTGGATTGTTTGTGTCGAGTGGGATGTAGACACCTCCTTGTTCATCAGAACAATCACCAGCCTTGAGACCTTAAATGGTCAAAATCGATGGGAACCTGGACTTGAGCGCTGCTTGTGTGTCCTGGAGGTCCTAACCATTGTAGGGTAGGATGGGCGGGTAGTCAATATTTTCTTATTTGAGTAAATGTTAGTAATTTGCGTCAAGCTTCTTGATGTGTAAAACTATGTTACGTTACTTTGTGTTTATGTGCCACGTGAATTTCGTTCATTATGTTCGTCATCGAGTTGTGTTGCTTGATTGTATTATTGACATTACTTTCCTGATTCTTTAAAAAAAAAAATTGTACTTGTTATGCGTCGCTTGTTGTCGTAACGACGAGGTTCGTTACACAAGAGGATTTGGTGTTTGGGATTCAGTAGTATCTAGACCTTGGTACTCAACTACCTCAAAGAACAAATCCAAAACTTCAAAAGAATCAAAGAAAAATAATTCAATAGCATTAAAGGAAATCCATAATGGATTGTCAGACGAAATCAAATAAAATATGGGACACTTCACCTCTGCTAAAGTGTTATGGCTCCAACTAGAGAATTCTTATAAAAATAGAGGAAAGACATAGAAAAGGATAATTCCAATCAGAATAAAGAACAACACATAGAAAAAGAGAATTCCAATCAAATTGAAGAACAAAATATAGATAAAGAGAATTCTAATTAGAATAAAGAACAAAACACAGAAGAGGACAATTCCATCAAATATTTGAAGCAATCCACTATCATCACAAAACACAACTCCATTAAGGAATTGATGCATACCTCAACAATCACTAAAGAAAAACTACAGAATCTTAAGACTGATATTACAAATGTAATAGAAGATATTTGTATGAAACCAGGAAATGGTATAGATCTTAAAATTCTTCTGTATACTCTTGACAATCTCGAATACAAAACTATGTGCACTCTAGAGGAGTTGGAGAAATTTCAAAAGAAATATATGTTGCTACTACAATAGTTAGATCAATATAATCATGAAGAGAATGAATAAAAGATTCATCTAGAAGACAAGGAAGAAGAAATCAAAAGATTGAAGACCAAAGTTGATAATCTAACATAAGAAATGGACGAATTGAAGACACATGACAATAAAAGAAAATAAGTACTAGAAGAGACAAAATAAATGGTCATCTTTCTAAAAACTCAACTTGAAGAAGATAAGAAAAATGAAGAAGCCCAGAAGATCCAAATAACTAAAAGGGAAGAATCATCTCACATGTTGGAATTGGAAATTATTAACGTCAAAAAGATAAATGAAAGTACCAATGCAAATCTAATGACTCAAATTGAAGAAGATAAGAAAAATGAAGAAGCAAAGAAGATCCAATTAACTAAAAAGGAAGAATCATGCCACGAGTTGGAATTGGAAGCCATCAACCTCAAAAGGATTCAGGTAGAAAACAAGGAAGATATCAAAAGATTGAAGAATGAAGTTGTTGATCTAACAAAAGAGATAGAAGAGTTAAAGAATTGAAAAAACTAATAACTACATAGAAGTCTTGGATGATATAGAAGAAATGGTCATCAATCTAAAGACTCAACTTGAAGGAGCTAAGGAAAAATAAGAAGCCTTGAAGATTCAGTTGACTAAAAAGGAAGAAACATGTCACATGTTGGAAATGGAAGTTATCAACCTCAAAAAGAAGAATGAAAAGATAAAAGCAAATGTAAAATTTCATAATAGATCAGCTATCCTAGATAGGATCTGGAATAGTCAAAGACCAATTGATGAAAAAATCGGTCTTGGATACAATAAGAAAGAAGAAGGTGGAAAATGGAGCACCATTCAAAAACATGATAAAGGATCATACTCCTCAAAATAAAAAGGTACAATCACAAACCTAAAACAAACCATGAACTTTGTCAAGGAAGGAATCCTAAAAAGTCAAGAACAAGAAACATATCAAAAGACAAACTTATCATGTCACAACAGACTCGAGTATGGAATCACCTTCAATGGTTATTTCTTTTCTTGTAATAGATTTCGTCAAAAATCATTGGAATGCAAGACTCCTGAAAAGAAAGATTTAGGAAGGTCGAATAACTTAATAAGATGTTGGATATGCAATTATGTTGGCCACACAACAAAGTTTTGTCATACAATGAGATGTTACAACTGTGATAGGTTTGGTCACAAATCCCAAAACTGCAAAAAATCAAGAAGTCAATCCATGAGAAATAATTCATACAAGTCAGGGAGAAAATCTAATGAATGTTGGAAGAAAATAAGAAATGACAAATTTGAAAGGACAAATTTAGAAAAGAAAGATCCAACAAAACAAATGTCTCATGAAAGGGTATGGAGAAGAAAATCTGAAATAGAAAGCAAGAAAGATGATCTGGTATCTGAAAATGAAGAAATTGATAACAAGAAAATGATGGGTGAAGTTCCTAATAAGGAATGTGAAATTCAAAGATTTGAATATGAAATGAATCAGGAAAGGGGAGTTCCTAAAGAAGAAAATGACACAATAGAAGATCCTGATGATATCATGCAAATCAAGAGTACATTAACCAATGAAAAAAAAATGCAAACAAAAAATCCCAAAGAAGAAAATGAAGAAGTTTCACTTACACAGAACAATGATGATAATGATGAATCTTCAAATGGCATATCAACTAGAAGAATTGAGCAATGAAAATATTGGAAGTTTTTCAAAGTTATTTTCATGAACTACTAAATTTCCCCTCAACAAAAAATATGAATAAAAGGGAGGAGGAAGGATTTTTCAGCATGATTTAGTGTAAGTACTACAAAATACTACTAAAGTATGGTATTATCTAAACCCAATGAGGATTTTCCAAAAGAATGAAAAACTTATGAAGAGGACTTAACAAACAACAAATGAAAGGACCAATTCAATCTTATTTCTACGGGACATAAGTTGAAGTTGGCTTCTGCAGAGTCGAAGGACTGTGAATAAGATATTAAATTGGTTGAAGAATGAAAATTAAATTAATTGGTATCGATCAATGGTATTCTTGTGAAAGATTAGAATATCAACAAGAATAAAGAAATAGATGAAGAAGATTAGTAAGATTCACACCCTTGTCCTTTAGGACAAAGGAGAAGACAATGAAACCCTATGAAATAGTAAAAACTCAGGGGGAGTATTTAATTTGTTCATCAAATGAGGAAGTCTTTGATTAGGTTTAAAACACTTTATCACTACAAAAATCGGTATCAATAAGACTGCATTTTTTGAACACAAAATCCCAAGAGATTGAGATAACAACTGGCACATTCACAGGGGGAGAAAAATAGTAAAAGTTTATCTCTTTGTCATTGATGTCAAAGGGGGAGAAAAACAGTAAAAAAAAATTGGTATCAGTATTTGGTATAAGTAAAAGTTTAGTCCTCCAACATGAAAATGAGATCAGTGAGAGGGGTAGAAAAAGTATTTGTTTTACAGATATGTTGCCCTCAATGCCAAAGGGGAATATTGTTGGAAATATTGGTTGTGTGTTGTCATTTATGGAAACATGATTCAAACATATATAGTAATAGAAGAAAAATGAATTAAAAGCTCAGGAGAAATAGTGATGAACAGATCAGAAAGAAGAGCACTGAAAACTGTGAGGAAACTCTATTACATTCAGTTGAAATCTCAACCGTTGATCGAAACCAAGTGGAAGGATAGAGAAAATTTCTCCACTTCACCACTTCGGCGATTACTAGAAACAAGGAAGAAACCATTAAATCCCAAAGTCACGAAATAAATGCCAATCGTCGATCAACAAGGAGATTCAGATGAGTTCTCAGTCGTTATATCAAGATTTAATTTAGAATTAAATGTTGACTGTCGATCTGGAATGGAAATGTTGAACCATCAGATAGTACTAAAGGAAAGAAGGTGGTCAACTTTGGTGCTGACCACTCCGGTGGTAAGAATTTTAGAAAAACTAATAATACCCAAAGGTTGGAGCCCTGAAGTTTCGAAGTGAATGAGAGCCATCAGATCTGGGCAATGCATGTTGACCGTTGATGAGGATAGGTGGGTGTAATGGTGGTCAAACTCCAACGTTGACCACTCCAGTGAAAATAAGTCTGAATCATATAGGAATACCTCAAGATCGAATCCCTGAAGCCATGAAGTACCGAAGCCATGAATTGCAAAGCCATGATCCAGGAAGGAGATGTGTGGTAGAAGCAAAGGATGACACATGGCCCAATCAACTAGTGACAAGTGGCAAGGACTAGTTGGCACATTAGGTATACAAAAGTCATGAATCAAGGTGACATGTGGCAGCCACTTAGCTAGTGCTAATTCAATAGTGATGTGAGCATTCCACATCACTCTAGAATTATAGCCTCTGGGGATATCTCGCTTCTCCTATCAGCAAACATGTATAAAGCGCTGAAGGCCAAATTCGCAATGTTAGTCATTGATATAATATCCATCAAAATATCTCTTGATCATCCTATCGAGTACAATGGAAGGATAGGGTAAGATCGATGTTAAGAGGCCATTAGTACTCTATGACCTATTCGGTAGGTAAACACTCCGGAGGGATTGAACTAATTCATAGTTTGAGTTACCCAGAGTCCCGAAGTGTTGGAGCCCCGAAATAAGATATGACCATTCATCGAGGAGGAAGATCCATGGTCAAGATCCAAAATTACAAAGTAACATGCATGAAGATTAACCTTGTGGAGGCAGCGCGCTTTTGATCTAGACCGTTGGATGGTGTAGCTACATGGAAAACATCTAAACTATACACACTTCAGAGAAATTTAGTCCGAGAGAGTTGCAAGGTTATCAAAGAACAAAACTCCCGAAGCTACTAAGTACCAGAGGAAATGACAATCTTCCATCTCATGATTGAATTTGAGCCATTGGATAAGGATAAGAAAATTGGGAGAAATGAGTCCTTTAAAAGAATGATCAGACTATTGATCTGAAAATGTGATCAACAATGAGGATTAAATACCGTGAATCGAAATCGTTCGAGATGTAACACTCTGGAAGATATCACTTCGGCGATAACAAGAATTTGGTGAAGAGAAGAAAATTTCTGGAGCGCCAAAGCCCAGAGAACACGGTCCCATCATTGGACATATAGGAGCTAGAAGAAAAAACAAGCGGAAGAATTCTGAAGCACAAAATATGTGTTTCCAGTGGCAGTCATATAGTAAGATAAGGAGATTAAAGGTGAAGAACAAATGAAGAATAAACTCGAGGTTATGACCCCATGGTCATTTGAACATTGGGTTGAAGGAAGCACCTCATGCAAAATTTATTTATGTAAACAGCTTAAGGTCTGCAGAGTAATTCAACAAATATTAACACCATAAAAATACAGAGAGTGGGTAAAAACCCGAATATGACCTGTTGTCGAACTTGGGAACGCAACAGAAGCATGGGAATGATATAATATAATGAGTCGATCCATATCTGTGATCAACTCATGAGGAAAAAATTTGAATCAATATTATTCTTCTAATAAAAGGATAAGATTATCTATGTTCAATTAAATGAAGAGATGCAATGGTTCATGTCAAAAGACATAATGGCTCAATCCT
>JZKD02S0538551.1:306812-320551 GCA_000966675.3 Picea glauca
TACATGCCCAGATTTATCTACACATTCCTAGAGTTTAACCATAAGATGTTAGGATAACAGTAGGTCTGATTTTAGATGCTGGATCGAAATCTATTCACCCTAATAATCTTTAACTATCATTATTCAGCAAATATTCAGGGCCATTAAGAAGCACATAACCATTACCCAACAAACTGTAAAATAAATCTCAGAAACTAACAATCTGATCAACATATATATATATATATATATATATATATATATATATATATATATATATATATATATATATATATATATATATAATGGATTGAATGGAAGTTCATTCTATCAGGTTGGTTCCTATTTACAGGTTGAGTCTTGTTATGAGGGTTGGATTCCTCACATCTCAATTGGATTTGAGATCCGCAAGTTGGGTCTTTTTATGAGGGTTGGATTCCTCATTTCTCAGTTGGATCTGAGAACTACAAGATGGGTCTTGTATTAGAGAGTTGGATTTCTCATATTCAATTGAATTTGAATATATTAAAGGATTGATTTTATTTTTATTCATTAAATGTAACATCCTGCACTTGCACACACCTAATGTGACTTATTATTTGAGGACACTTGCGTGCAAGTGATCCGGTTCATTATATGATTGTCTGCTTCACTTATGGATTCTGATGATGAGATTGTGGATTATGATGTTATGTTATATTATTATGTATAGACAAGTGCTATTGACTAGTTTCTAGTGAGTGTGCAGGACTCTTGATAGATTTAGGATGTTGATGGAATCAATGGACCTCCTTGGACTCTAGATCAAGTCAGGGAGTGCACTGTATATGGTTTGAGTATTTATGTTATTTCATATGTGACATATGACTGGGTATACTATGATGTTGTTTATGGATCGCTGACATGTTTTGTTGATGGATGCAGTTTGACAATTGCTTGCTAGTCAAACTCACATTTGGAGTAAAGGGGTCATGCACGACAACCAGATATATTG
This sequence comes from Picea glauca, assembly GCA_000966675.3. Classification (NCBI taxonomy): domain Eukaryota; kingdom Viridiplantae; phylum Streptophyta; class Pinopsida; order Pinales; family Pinaceae; genus Picea; species Picea glauca. The sequence continues at coordinate 307,786 of JZKD02S0538551.1, forward strand.
AGGGAGAGGTGTGACAACAGCCTTGCCACAACCTACTAGCAATCCCACCGTGGCTCGAACTGTAGGTTAACGATTACCTAGTTTGAGAGATCCACGATGTCGTGAGGGCAGAATGAGGCAGTCACTCATGAAGATTCTAAGGGGCACACAATAAGTTAGGGTCCTTATTCCTTAGAGGCCCTTAGTCTCCCACAAGGTCGCCTAATGGAGTATTGAATCCAAGGGTTGGATGTCTACCAAAATTAGTCAAAAGGAGAGTGGCACCCTTGGAGCACGTAGTGCGTCTGGAAAGGCACGTCACATGAATGCAACATGAATAAAGGTGAGTGGCACCCTTGGAGCACATAGTGCGTCCTGAAAGGCACGTCACAATTTTTAACACTGGTGAGTCAATGAACCTAGTTGCCTAGAAAATAGTGTTTTATTTTGACGTGGTTAGCCTTACAATAAATGTTGTATGAGTAAAGCTTATGAATTACGAATTTTTTCCCTTAAAAATTGGTCATCCTAGTTGAAATTAAAGCCTAGGTCTAAGTTAGGATATGAGGACCAAAAATTAATTAAGAAATTAATAAAGGGGGGATGAAGAAAAATCAAATTTAGAATTTAAAGAAGAAATAATTATATAAAAATTAATTACTAATATGTGCAAAGACATGCTAATTTGAACCTTAGACTAAAAAGGGAAATTAAATGAAAAAGGAATGTGGAACATAGAAAGGAATCTAGTCTAGAGAACTTTCCTAATTGGAAATCAACTAAGATTTAAGAAAGACGTCAGTCATTAAAGGAATTTGAGGGAATAAAGGGACATCAAGGAGCGTTTTTAGGAACACTTTTAGGTGGGTGAGGGAAATTGGCAATTTAATTTAATTAATTAAATGAAATTCTGGTGCAACTAAGGGATTGGGTGACAAATGTATGGGGGAGAATATATCATAATAAAAATTTAATAAAAATAATTTAACGTTCCTTTTGGCAAAGGGACACTAAGATAACTCTATAAAAGAAATGGCAGAGAATGGGAATGGATAATGACTGGTATGCGTAAGGTTGTGCTGTCAGATTTTTCTTGATTGATTTTTGTTGTGGGAGTTGGGATACCCAGCTCGAATAGAGAGTGGTAGCTCGACCTTGCGAGACGAGCCGAGAGATACCTTTTCTATGGTTTGTGTGTGTGGCCCCTTTGTGGCTTGGGGGAAGAAGAGTACCCCTAGCATTTGCTTGGAGGTACTGGTGAGGTCTCAACGGTTAGAAAGAAGGAGCTGGACGGAGCGATGTTGCGGGAGATCATCTTCGAAATTCAACTCGTCCGATATGATATTTTTATTTTTGAAATTGCACTTGTAAAAGATTAAACTGTGAATGAGTTTTAACAATTGCTGCAACCATTGTATTTTGAATATCGTTGATAATTTCCTTGTCACTGAAAATAAATCTTGGATGTGAAGATTGAAGAGTATAGCTGCGTTCTTGTAGCAAACTATAAAAATTATAAGATTTCTATTCTAGGAAGATTGCTTGACTTATTCCACCAATCAAGCTCTCATCGATGGGGAATTTCATTTTAATATTGTTATTAAGTTTTTATATATCTTATTTTTGGGATGTTTCTAAAGATTTTTTTTCCCTCATCAAAATTTCCTGTCCTTACATTCTCGTCTGCTTGAAAAGATTCAACCTATATCAAAACCTTGTTAAATGAAACTCCTGGTTACTATGATAGCCCTTTTGTGCTTCTTCCCTTGGAATGACCATAGATCATACTATTATGGAATTGGTTATGTGTTCCACAGGATTAGCGCAGCCTGATTCTAATAACTTGAATGCCTTTTTGCTTCAGAAAAACCTAAGATTCAATTGGCATTGTTCCTGTATTTGTGTGTGTAATATAAATTTTGATGTCCATCGTTTTGTTTTTGAAAAAAGGGGTTGGGGTGAAATGAGACCGTCCTTGGTAGGATCTTCAATTTGGTGGGGGGTTTCCTTCTGTGGCGATCTCACTCTGGGTGTAACCTCAACGTTTCGTTGAGCTCCTTCTCACCAGGGAGAATTTCCTTCCTTATTAGAGGGACACTTCTTGTAGCTTTTTCCTGATGTAGTTTTCGGTTAAGCTAACTTCCAGGCCCCTTACAGTTCACAGCTTAGTCTGTCAATGAATTTCCTGAACCTTGGAATTCATTAGCATTTTACATGGGCTCTCTGCTTTACTCTTTGGATGCCAACTAATCCCCCTTTCCCAGACTTCTACCATTACATTTTTTGGGCTCCATACAACAGACATACCCTCAGTAACTCTGCATTTTTTTTTGTTTTTGAGTTTCTGCATTTTCGTTTTAATTGCTAGCGATACCCGGGCTGATACAACGTTGCTCCAAGGGCCCTACATGTCCTTACCTCACCCAATATTTTAGGCTGTGAGTTCTATGCGTTAACCATTCCTTCATCTCTGCGACTTAATCCTCACGATTCTCTGCTTGCCCTTCTTTTCAATGATTTCTCTAAATGTTGTCCTGTGCATTTCCTTTTCTGGTGGGGCAATTATCATTGAGACTTTCCCAATGTCTCCACAACCCCTCCTTACGACCCATGCAGTAAAAGTATCAACACAATTTTTGGGATTCATCCAAAAATTTCAGGGGCCTTTACTCTGATGCCAAGAGTACAAAACAAATTTTAAGGTTGGATAAACGCATTTCCTGTGTTCCATTATTTTAACCCGTCGTAGACATGACATGTCCCTAGAAGGATGCACGATTATTTTTACTCGTCTTCCTTAAGTGTACTCATAAATCCATTTTAAGGTGTTTTCGATTGGTGCTGACCTTGCTTGAGTTTTACCGTAGGCTAATCCAATGCAATAATGTGAAACCCAATGCATTAATTGTGTTATGATTACTTGTTGTTAAGTTGACCTTAATTACATCTTAAGGATGGGGGTTATACCCACTTATATTGGCATGCGATCAGTTATGATGTTGCTTAGTTGATAATTAAATTCACTTGAATCCCCATTTAATAGATTCTATTTATGTTTATTCAACTTAGGAACCATAATATATGAACTCCAACCATTAAAATGTAATCTTTTTCTTTCCACTTTGTACCATGTGACTTATGGTTCACGTATTCACCTACTTGCAAATAAATGCTATGAGGTTTGGGCAATCCACCTTGTCACCTGTTTTTGTTGGTATGTGGCTTATAAAAAGAATGCATAACAACCTATTGTCGATAATTGTCTACCATGTACGTTAATTATTAGCATAATAATTAAAGTTGTTGCACCATGAATGATGGATAGTTTCTCTTGCGTATTGAATTTGCAGTGTTGATGAGCGTTATAGTTAATAGATTGAATGTGCGCACTGAGTTAAATGGAGGATACTCTTGTGCCTAAGCTTAAATTGATGTAGGTTGAATTCATGGTTTATATCTCCTTGTGCAATACATATTGATGATGACATTAATTAGGAGTTAGATTCCCGCATGCGTAAACTTAGCGTAAGTAAATGATTTTGTGGACCTCATACTTCTTGCGTGCATTAAATTAAATTGAAAGGGGTGCTTGTTGTAGACATTTGATCTTGCGTGAATTAAATTATATTGTAGAGTATGTGGATTTTAACACGATTTTCGGCACATTTAAATTTTTATTGCCTAATGGATTAATGACTAGCCTTCTATTGCACCTTGATTATTGGTGTTGCCTATTTGGATTAGAAATTGGTTACTAATGCACCATTAATATTATTGAAGTATGATTGATTCTTATTGGTATTCTCTTGCGCCTTGTGAAATATAAACAAAGCCTCTTGTGCCTTGACTCATTGATGTGTAAATGATGGATTAATTGTATAGAATGCTCGCGCGCAATTCAATGATGTGATGTATGAATAGTCAAGGATTTAAAATCCATGCGCGCACTGAATTATAATGTTTGTATGGTTTTAGATATTAGTCTTTGCACGATATGGAAATTTTATTATGACGGATAATGGAATTTTGCATTTGCAATTGGTGCCTCATTTATAACTGACACTTGCTTTGCGCTATGGATTTCGTATGGTCTAAGTGCTTTTGAGAATAAATTCTCACACACCATGTTTAATTGTGGTTTATGATTGATGAAATTGAATATCGTTGATGTTGTTTATTTAGCATAGATAGTTTGGACTTGATTGGATTAGTAGGATGTAGAGACCTCCTTGTTCCCTAGAACAGTCACCAACCCTGAGACCTTAAATGGTTAAATCAATTGGAACCTGGGCTTCAACGTTGCTTATGTGTCCTGGAGGTCCTAACCTTGCAGGGTAGGTTGGGCGAGTAGTCATTTACATTCTTTATCTAATTAAAAGTTGTTGAAAATTGCATCAAACTTCCATAATGTGCTAATTTGCCATGCTAATTATGTTTGCATGTCACCATCCTTCGTTGACGTGTTGATGGCGCTGTGAATTATTTCAATGATGAGTAGGGAGATGTGGTTTGGGTGTCATTATTCATATATGATTCATAAAGTTTATGCGTCATCATTTAATTGTATGAATGTACTAATTATGGGTCGTTATTTATTGTGTTAATGCGTTGATGTGTATATTGTTATTCATGGCAGTAATGTGTCGGCTTCTTGTCGCGAATGTTGATTTTGTGTTAATATTATTTCATTAATATAATTGGATGATGTGTCAATGATGTTTTTATTAATTTGATGTATATCCTTAACGCAAATAAATAAAAATTATCGGTTGTTTGTCGCTTGTTGTCATAATGACAGGGTCGTTACATATGGTATCAGAGCGGGTTCGATCCTGCGACTGTGGATAGTCACGCCATCCATTGAATTAAACCCTCGATTAATACATAAAGCTAATTAAAATATTAACTTGTCCTCATGGTAATCACGGTTAGAGGATGTCGCCGAGATTCACAACGTGGTGCTGGGGAAGGAGGTGTGACGCCTCCAGAAGTGCCCGTGCCCTAGGAGTCTAACCCCCAAGGGGAAGAACAATTCCTTGGGAAAGAGTCGATTCCTGTAAGGGATGTGGATGGTCTGACAAGGTTCTTTTAGGGACTATCAGCAACCTTGACTAACCGTCTATACGGAGTTGAAGCCAGGGCACCTATACCCCTGAGGGTCCACAATGCTCCCTAGTGAGTACTGGTAGCATTCACAGAGAACTCGAGAACATTAAGTTCCCAATTTCACGAGTGCCATAGATAGCTCAACCACCAAGGCATGGTTGGATAACAAGGTGATGTGCTTCGCGGTTATGACCTCCAGAGCGAAGGTCTGCATGGCTATCTTCGGCTAAAAAGGAGAGTTCTTCTATGGTGGAAGATGCTCCTACCTCAAATAAACATGGTCATCGAAGTTGTGTTATGGGAATGATTCGAGGGACGGTTCTGGGAGAAGTAGTTTTCATAGGAATTCATTGAGCGCCTTACGACGCCGGATTATGAGACCAGATTTATGGAGCTACTTCAGTATGCCCCCATCTGAACAAGAAGAAGCTAGAGATCAACAAGTTTGTGTTTGGCCTTAACTCTACCTTTCATGCGAAGGTGAGGATATAAGTTCCTTGGACGTTGCACGATGCAGTCTAGTAGGCCTCATAGTTGAGGAAGAATTGATCGCAAGAGTCAGGGCAGGACTTCTACAAGGTCGTCTGGACTGACGACATCCGGTGCGTAGCAACATCAGATGCCATCTAGATAAGGCATATTGGTATCAATATATGTCTCTAGAACACTCATTGACGACACCACGATGACGGGTCGCTCAGCATAAGACCCCTACAGGGGACCACCGCCAATAGCCATAGCAAGGCTTGTAAGAAGAACACACCAGGATCTTAGTCCGGTAGGCCAACAACTTCTACTTTAGGGCCAGGAGACTGGACCAAAGATGGGCATTGGACATATGGAGAACCACCTTACTAGCAATATTGTCTGGTTGAAAAGGCCAGAGCGTCCAGGTCAACAAGACACACTATCGGTGTGGATATGGGAAAGGCCCATAAGATTCATGACCATGGTAATTAACTGCCAGGCCGAGCACCAGTCTACTGTGCTCGAGACGTCAGGTACCATCACTAACCAAACCTTTAGTACTTTGATAGACCCAGGTGCTACAAAGAGTTTTATTTCTAGTGTAGCACTAAAAAGAATTAAGGTAAAGGCAGTCGAGCATGACGAGTTTAGCTACGTGGAAATGTCTTTGGGATCCAAACAGAAGGTTGGAGGAAAGGTTATGGGTTGTAGCCTTAACCTGGGAGATTTTGTCACGAAGGCCAACCTGTACGTCATGATCTTAGGATCTTATGACGTCGTGATCGGTATGGACTGGTTAGAATCGCATGAGGCGATATTCAACTATAAGATGAAACAGTTGAGTTTGGTCAATGATGAGGGAAGGAGAAGTGTGATTGTAGGAAGAAGAAAGGGAGTATCCTTGAGGCTCATTTCTTCACTACAACTATAAAAGAGCATGCACAGGGATGCAAGCTATAAGCAATATTGGCGCTAGACGACAAGGTTGTGACAAAAGAATTCGAAGGACCTTCCCGTGGCACGAGTACTGCTGACATGTTTCAAAAAAATTACCCAGATTGTCGCCCACAAGAGAGTTGGAGTTTAAAATCGACTCGAAACTTGGAACATAACAGATATCAAGAATGCCTTATCAGATGTCGACCCCTAAGTTACAGGAGTTGAAAATGAAACTGAAGGAGTTGATGGACCTAGGACTTACATCCAAGTGTGTCACCTTGGGGTGCTCCTATTGTTTTCATATGAAAGTAGGATGGGTTATGGAGACTCTGCTTAACTACCGTCAAGTATTCATTGACGACAAATTGATATATTCTTGGAGGAAGAAAAAAGTTGACGAACTTTATGCTTGGTGCTACAGTGTTTACGAGAGAACAAATTTGAGGGACCGTTGAAATGCTCTTTTTATCAATCGATCATTCATTGTTTAGTGAATGTTATCTCCGGCGAAGGTATCGTTGTGGATCCAACGAAGGTTGAGGCTATTCTGGAATGGCTTGCACCGATGAATGTCCTAGAGGTATGTCACTTCATTGATTTAGTGGGATATTATCGACGGTTCGTCGAGGGTTTTTCGAAGATAGGAGATCCGATTACGAAATTGCGGAAGAAGAACAAGAAGTTTGTATGAACCGAGAAATGCATGGAAGCGTTTCAACAACTCAAGAAGTTGTTGATGACCCCATCGATACTAAAAATCCTTGACATGGACGAGAACTTCGTGGTATGCACGACGCATCCAAGCAAGGATTAGATGGAGTCTTGATGCAAGATGGTCAAGTGATTGCTTACATATCTAGAAAGTTAAAAAATCATGAGGAGAACTACATGACACGTGACTTGGAGTTATTAACCATTTTGTATGCACTGAGAGTGTGGAGACACTACCTGATTGGATAGAAATTCAAACTAAAAACAGACCACTGTGGTTTACAACACATTTTTATGCAAAGCAACTTGAACGCGCGACAAGGGCGTTGGTCGGAACTTCTTAGCGAGTACGATTTTGTGATTACCTACATAAAAGGAACAGTGAACAGAGTGGCAGATGCATTGAGTCGAAGACCACATATAGTTTCAGTGATACCTCTGCTGACAAATCTTCACGGAAGGATTTTAACTTTACAACAAGACAATGACTGGTATAAAGAGGTTAAGGAAATTATCAGACGAGACACCATGTTGGCACCAAAATTTGATGGATTTACTGTGGACAACGACAGATTAATGAGATATAATAACCGGATTTATGTACCGCCTAATGACAAGTGAAATTTGATCTTAAGTGAAGCTCATAGGGAAGTACGCATGGCTCATCTAGGAGTCACGAAGATGAGGGAAGACCTTAATCCCTTATTCTTCTGGAAGGGAAGAAGATGGACATAATTAGCTACATGGTGAGGTGCCAAGAATGGCAGCTAGTGAAGGCTGAACATAGACATTTGGTTGGGTTACTACAGCCACATGTCTTTCCAGGATTGAAATAGGAGGCCTTTCGATGGACTTCATTGTAGGATTGTCGTTGACGGAAAGGAGGCACGACTCGGTTTTCTTGATAGTTGACACTCTGAAGAAGAGTGCACGTTTTAGTCTTGTGCACATGACGTATTAGGCACCTGACATAGCTGGTATTTTGTCAGTAAGATTGTGAGACTTCTTGGTGTGCCTAAAAGAAACATATTCAATATAGGATCTGAGATTACAAGATGATTTTGGACTAGTTTCCAAGAGGCCTTGGGAACCCAACTTAACTTTAGTACTACATATCACCCTGAGACAGATGGGTAGACAGATGGAACGAACCAAATTGTAGACGATATGTTGCATATGTAAGTGTTAGACCAACAAACACATTGGGAAGAATTCTTTCCACTGGTAGAATTTTCATACCACAAAAACTATCAAGGTATTGTTAAGATGGCACCATTGAGTTCGTCTATGGGGGACCGTGTCAGACGCCATTGAGCTGGGATCGACTTGAGGATAGGGTCCTGGTGGGACCAAAAGCGATACAAGAAACAGAAGAACAATTACAAACGATAAGAAAAGGGTTGGAAGAAATGCAACATCGGCAGAAGAGTTCTTTCAATGCACATCGCATTGACCATTTATGAAGTTGGCCTATCGACTAGTTGTGCCTCATTCTTGAGACGTATGAACAATGTTCTTCATGTATCTGTTTGAGACATTATGTTAGTGATCCTGCACATGTGATTGACTTGAGTTCTTTGCAGGTATCGGACGAGGGTGTGCTCATGGTGGAGCCAATCCGCATTTTGGACCATCTCATTTGACTGCTACGGTGTCGAATAGTCAATCAGGTCAAGGTCCAGTGGGACAATTATAGACCACACTCGACTACATGGGAGGACGCATATGATATGCATCAACAATTTCCATTTTTGATAGCTAGACATTTAGATATTGTCGGATACTTTATTTATGCACTTGTATACTGTGAAAAATTTGGGATGAAGTTTAAAACAAGAGGGGTTGTATGTAACATACCTCTCTTGCGCGCACCTGATGTGACTTATTCTTTGAGGACTCTTGCGTGGAAGTGATCTAGTTCATTATATGATTGTCTGCTTCGCTTATGGACTCTGATGATGAGATTGTGGATTATGATGTTATGTTATGTTATTATGTATAGACAAGTGATATTGACTAATTTCTCCTGATTGTGCAAGACTCTTGATAGATTGAGGATGTCGATGGCATCAATGGACCTCCTTGGAATCCGAATTGACTCAAGGAGTGGACTCTATATGGTTTGAGTATTTATGTTATTGCATATGTGACATATGACTGAGTATATTATGATGTTGTTTATGGATCACTGACATGTTTCGTTGATGGATGCAGGCTGGCGATTGCTTGCTAATCAGACTCACATTTGGAGTAAAGGGGTCATGCACGAAAACCAAAGATATTGAGGGAGAGGTGTGGCAGCAGCCTTGCCAAAGCCTAATAGCACTCACGCCGTGGGTCGAACTATGGCTTAACGATTACCTAGTTCGAGAGATCCACGATGTCGTGAGGGAAGAATGAGACAGTCGCTCACGAATATTCTAAGGGGCGTGCAATAAGGTAGGGTCCTTATTCCTTAGAGGCCCTTAGTATTGACTCCAAGGGTTGGACGTCTACCAAAATCAGTCAAAAGGTGAGTGGCACCCTTGGAGCACGTAGTGCGTCTTGAAGGGAATGTCGCATAAATGAAACATGAAAAAAGGTGAGTGGCACCCTTGGAGCACATAGTGCGTCCTGAAGGGAACGTCGTGATTTTTAGCACAAGTGAGTCAATGAACCTAGGTGCCTAGAAAACAATGTTTTATTTTGACGTGGTTAGCCTTAAAATAAATGTTGTATGAGTAAAGCTTATTAATTATAAAAAATTTCCCTTAAAAATTGCTCATCCTAGTTGAAATTAAAGCCTAGGTCTAAGTTAGGATATGAGGACTAAAAATTAAGAAATTAATAAAGGGGGGATGACGAAAAATCAAATTTAGAATTTAAAGGAGAAATAAATTATCTAAAAAGTAATTACTAATAAGTGCAAACACATGCTAATTTGGAACTAAGACCGAAAAGGGAAATTATGAAAAGGGAATGTGGAACATAGAAATGAATCTAGTCTAGAGAAATTTCCTAATTGGAACTCAAATAAGCTTTAAGAAAGGGGTCAGTCATTAAAGGAATTTGAGAGAATAAAGGGACATCAAGGAGCGTTTTTAGGAACGCTTTTAGGTGGGTGAGGGAAATTGGCAATTTAATTTAATTAATTAAATGAAATTCTGGTGCAACTAAGGGATTGGGTGACAAGTGTACAGGGGAGAATATTTCCTAATAAAAATTTAATAAAAATAATTTAACGTGCATTTCGGAAAATGGACACTAAGATAACTCGTTAAAAGAAATGGCAGAGAAGGGGAATGGATCACGATCAGTATGCATAAGGTTATGTTGTCGGATTTTTCTTGACTGATTTCTCGTGGGAGTTGGGATACTTAGCTCGAATAGAGAGTGGTAGCTCGACCTTGCGAGGCGAGCTTGGAGTTAGATTTTCTCGGCTTTGTGTGCGTGGCCCCTTTGCGTCTCAGGGCAGTACGAGGGAAGAAGAATACCTGTAGCATTGGTTGGGAGGTACCAGTGAGGTCTCAACAGTTAGAAAGTAGGAGCTGGATGGAGTGAGATCGCGGGATACCATCTTCGAAATTCAACTCGCCAGATACAATATTTTTACTTTTGAAATTGCAGTTGTAAAAGATTAAACTGTGAATGAGTTTTAACAATTGCCACAACCATTGTATTCTGAATATCGTTGATAATTTCGTTGTCACTGAAAAGAAATATTGAATGCGAATATTGAAGAGTATAGTTGTGTTCTTGCAGCAAACTATAAAAATTATAAGATTTCTGTTCTAGGAAGATTGCTTGACTTATTCCACCAATCAAACTCTCATCGATGGGGTATTTCATTTTAATATTGTTATTAAGTTTTTATATATCTTATTTTTGGGATGTTTTGAAAGATTGTGTTTCCCTCATCAAAAATTTTTGTCCTTACGTTCTCGTCTACTTTAAAATATTCAACCTATATCGAAACCTTGTTAAATGAAACTCCTGGTTACTGTGATAGACTTTTTGTGCTTGTCCCTTGGAATGACCATAGATCATACTATTATGGAATTGGTTCTGTGTTCTACAGGATTAGCGCATCCTTCTTCCGATAACTTGAATGAGTTTTTGCTTCAGCAAAACCTAAGATTCGATTGGCATTGTTCCCGTATTTGTGTGCGTAAGATAAATTTTGATATGCATCATTTTTTTTTGTGAAGAAATGGGTTGGGGTAAAATGAGACCGTCCTTGGCAGGCTCTTCGATTTGGGGTGGGGTTTCCTTTCACTCAGGGTGTAGCCTCAACATTTCGTTGAGCTCCTTCTCACCAGGGTGAGTTTCCTTCCTTCTTAGAGGGACACTTCCTGTAGCTTTTTCCTGATGTAGTTTTCCGTTAAGCTCACTTCTAGACCCCTTACAGTTTGCATCTTAGACTGTCAATGAATTTCCTGAACCGTAGAATTCGTTAGAGTTTTACTTGGGCTCTCTGCATTACTCTTTGGATGCCAGCTAATCCCCTTTGTCCGAACTGCTACCATTACGTTTTTCGGGATCCATACAGTACCCTCGATAACCCTAAGTTTGTTTTTTGTTTTTGTGTTTCTGCATTTTCGTTTTAATTGCCAGCAATACCTAGGCTTGTACAATGTTGCTCCAAGGGCCCTGCGCCTCCTTAACTTGCCCAACGTTTTAGGCTGTGAGTTCTCTGCGTTCACCATTCCTTCATCTGTGCGACTTAATCCTCACCATTCTCTGCTCGCCCTCCTTTTCAACGATTTCTCTGACTATTGTCCTGTGCGTTTCTTTTTCCGGCGGGGAGATTGTCGCTGAGACTTGCCTAGCATCCCCATAGCCCCTCCTTACGACATGGGAAATTAAAGTATCACCGCGATTTTCGGGATTCGTCCACAAATTTCAGGGGAATTTACTCTGATGCCAAGAGTACAGAACGAATTTTAAGGTTGGATAAATGTGTTTCCTGTGTTCCATTGTTTTAACCCGTCGTAGACATGAACTGTCCCTGTAAGAATGCATGATGCTTCTTACTCATCTTCCTTAAGTGTACTGATAAATCCATTCTAAGGTGTTGTCGATTGGTGCTGACTGTGCTTGAGTTGTACCGTAGGCTAAACCAATGAAATAATGTTAAACCTAGCGCATTAATTGTGCTATGCTTACCTGTTGTTAAGTTGACCTTAATTACATCTTAAGGATGGGGATTATACCCACTTCTATTGGCATGCGATCAGTTATGTTGTTGCTTAGTTGATAATTAAATTCACATGAATCCCCATTTAATAGATGGCATTTATGTTTATTCAACTTAGGAACCATAAGATCTGAACTCCGACCATTAAAATGTAATCTTTTTCTTTCCACTTTGTACCATATGACTTATGGTTCATGTATTCACCTACTTGCAAATAAATGCAATCCACCTTGTCACATGTTTTTGTTGCTATGTGGTGTAATGATCCCAAACCAAGTTCTTTCTTGGAATCACTAACTACTACTAATTTATTGAGTTATTAAGTGCATACAAGATTCATCAACACATGGAGATCACAATATATTCAAGATGTAGAAGCATAAGCAA
>JZKD02S0538551.1:338812-350814 GCA_000966675.3 Picea glauca
GACACCAGTCCTCCCTAGCACCTCCCTTCCACCCTAGATTATGAATATGAAATACTGAAACCAATTACAGTGATATAGTGTTCAATAACAGCTTACCAGTCTCATCACTGTTCTGTAAGATTTTGCTACTCAGTCTTCCTCACTATCTTCCAGCATGCATCCACTACCCATTTTGTTCTTCTGCCTTTTGTGCTCTGTGTACCATTCCCATTCAATGCACCTTTTGTTTCCTATCCATTTGAGTTGCTGCACCACCTCTTTACTTCCTCACACATGCATTACTTCACCTCAACAACAATGACCTCATCACTTCTCTGTGCCGTGTACTTATAGCTTCTGTGCACCTTGTGCATGCAATGTATGCAATGCCTCTACCTGCTCACACCGCGTTCATCTCCTCCACATCTCGAGTGCTTTGTCTAATCATCATGGTAACCCTTCAGCTTCTCTGGCAGTTTTCCCACGCGTTCAGCATCACGGGATGTCATGCTGAGATTCCTCAGCCTCTCTAGCAGTCGAGACTCTTCGTCTTCTCTGTCTTAGATGAGCTTATCCTTTCTATTTTCAACTACAGACTTCAATCCCCTTCTTTCTGTCAATCGCTTGTATCAATAATCCTCAATCCACTGGAATATGCCTTGAGACTCTTCATCTTATTTAGTGATCACACTCAGTCCTCTTCAAGTCCTCTAGTAGAGCTCATCATTTTTTTTAGCTGTTACACTGAGAAGTGCAAAAGTAGCCCTGCGATCTTGTTCAACTTCACGTGCACTGTTGGATTGAATTCATAGAAACTTGTGTTTACTTGGCCATTTCGCACTTCGACATTTCAGGATTTCGGCACTCCTATGGTAGAGTCTCTTGACGCTCCATGTCCTGATATTCGAAGCTCCGAAATGGAGTCGGATCAACGGTCCACACTCTAAGTGATTCGATGGTCCCGATCTCTTTGTGATTTCATATATCGTGATTTCGATGTTCGCGACTTCGGGACTACTATGGTAGGAGTTCTTGACATCTCCATCTCTCGATTTCTGAAACTTTGAAAGGGAGTCAAATCAATGGTCCACATAACCCCTTGAGATGGATAGTTGACAGGATTTCGACGTTTCACATTTCACGATTTTTGGACTCCTGTGGTAGTGTTTCTTGCCTCTGCAAGTTGCAATTCGCAAAACCCTAAAATGGAGTCTTTGACATACTCTAATCTTCTGCCAAGTGTCCCTCTTGGATCAATAGTAAAGATTTTATTAAGACTTCACTACTCCATGAGACTTCGTTGTGCTTGATCAACGGTCCATATTTGGCCTCGATCTAACGGTTGAGATTATTTCGTGATTTCGCATATCACGAGTTCGAGAGGTGAAAGGTTGGAGCATTTCATACCTTTGACTTTCCAGTCAATGAAATGTTGATCTGTGTCCACGTGTCCTGCCCGTAGATGGATGGTCCTCCTTCTTTTGGGATTTTGTATACCCACTTCTCCTTGCACTTTAATTAATGTGCAGGTTCTCCCTGATCCAACGATGGTCAGAACTTATGTTTAGATATGATGCCTAAGATCTATCCTCCTCTTCTGTGCATTCTTCTTGTCTACAATCAGATCTGACGGTCCTCCTTCTTTCGAGAATTTAAATGAGATCCAACGATCACTGACGCTTCTCCTCCCGAGCTTAGGCACTGCATTTGACTCTGCGCTAATTCCTCCTGATCTTACTTTGTCCTTGTTTTTCCTTCGCTGCATACTCTGATCTTGCCATCAATGACAAGCACATACTACCTGTAAAGGATGCCAACCATCCTCTGCACTATATCTTCTGATCTTATTGAGCTTTCTCTGTAGCGTCTTCCCAAAATACTTCTGGTACCCGTCTGTTACATTCTTCCCGTACTCAAGCCATCATCACTGCTGTACTTGCCATCAATGACAAGCATACGCTGCCTGTAAAACATGCCAACACATGTTTCCAGACACAATGTGTGGATTCAGGCCAAGGGGGATCCCAAGAACAATTGGTTGTATATGAGATAATGTGTGAGAGTGGAAGAGGTACAATGGACCATGAAATATTGACCCGAAGAATAGAAAGTACCAGCAGTTCCAAAGAAGTTATCAAAATGAAAGCAACAAGTAGAATATGGCATGTCGTAGAAATCAAATAGTCCAGTAGGGAATACAAGGAAGAAAATAGAACGCGTGAAGGAAACAGGGGGAAATACAATAGTTAGGAAACCAGGATATAAGAATCCTATACCAAAATTCTCAACACAGAAGAAGAACCGCGCAAAAGTAACAAATGGAAGAACACATAAGGAAACACTTGTTCCTACGCATGAGGAACTAGGAGGAGGAGGAGATGTCTTGGAATTAGAAGTCCCATCCACTACAACGCAAACATAAACTTTGTCAATGAAGAGGATAGTATTACAAGAAACAAGATAGAGAAAGAAGATGAAGGGACACAAGAGCGTCCCTGAGTTGACATTGACAGAAGATGATGCAAATTTAGTCACCGAGAAGGTGTAGGATCGCACAACAGAGGTGTGGTACAAAACTGAGAAGTAGTGAGAGGAGATCATTAAGAAGCTTATAGAATTTAAGGACACATTGGCACACCTACAATTAAATACAACACACCAGAAGGAAAAGGTGCAGCCAAAGAAGACTCATCAAGAAAAGACAGTTCTTGATTAGGATGCAGTCTAGATTAAAGCATCGGGTAGTGAAATTTTTTGCATTACTCAGGATATGTTGCAGATGGATGAGGAGACAACGCAAAAATAGTTGAAGGACCTAGACCACTTAGACTTGGCATTGACCAAGGTCCCAACCAAAGCACTATATAAAATTCAAGTAAGCGTCACATATGATATCCAATCAAGAGCACGCACATATGCGACGGATTTACAACTATCTAAGGAAACAAGGGACACACTAAAGATAACAATCCATGAGGTATAGGTTAAGAAGGAGGAAGTGAACGAACACATTGGCCAGATAGAGAAATAGGTAGACAATGTTTTTAAGACAATTCTAGACAACACGCAAGAAGGAGAGCATTTACAAACATAAGAGAAAATTGGGAAGATAGCACGGGCAATGGAAAAATATAAAAGCCACATAACAAAGTTTATGGAACTCTTGAAACCAAGCACGCTGCCAAAATTTAGTTCACAAAGGGAACATGAGGTGACAGGCCACATGGAGAACATGGTGCAGAGCATTCAAGAAGTCACAAAGCTATACAATAGAAGCACACAATTATGGACTAAGATGTAGGAGGACAAAAAGTTGCAGGAGTTAGAACAAAAGGAAGAAGGACTAAACACTTCCACGTAGAACTTGAAGTAGAAGTAGAAGGCAATGACCATACAGGACAGGTTGAGAAGCATGTAAGAGTTGAAGAACTTGCAAGAAGAATTAAAAAGTATACAAATAGAGAAGAAATTGAGGTAGGCCCAGTTGGAGCCACTTCAAGAAGGTATAGAGAAGATGTTGACAAAAATTGATGAAACTAAGGGAAATATGGAAAACATTAGGTTGGGGGCTGAAGAAATGTTGAAGGAGCAGGTCACTACACAAACTATGGAGTCTGTTACAGAGAAAATCACAAAGGTAAAGACTTGAGCTGAAGAGTTTTCAGGCAAATTCCATGAGTTGGAGAAGTTAGTAGAAGTTGAAAACACTACCTGAGTGGCTTGGGATGAGCCACAGGTGAGTTTTGGGGGCCTATTGGAGAAGGATATTTTAGGGAAATGCATAGAAATTATGGAAAAAAGTTAGAAATGGGACTACAAATGGAGTGTGCATCGAAAGTCAAGAAAATGCAGCGCGACAGAAGGTAGGGAAAAGCATCGCGAGGAAGAGGAAAATACAAAGGAAGAAAGAAGGACAACAGGATGAGGAAACAATTAGATCGAGGACCAGCCATGCACAGGAGGTTGTAATGTGGACAGACCTAATCCACTTAGGGTTAGGGTTTTTGATGCAGTGCCCCCACCTCAGCAGGGTCTGCTGACCTCCCAGTCTTTGGATCTTCTCAATATTTGAGCTCTAATAACTCTTTGATTCCTTTGTTGGAATCCTCACAAAATATCCACAGGTCCTATGCGTAACTCAACCCTTGCGAACAAGAACTAGGTGAGAGTTTCATTCATGTGACCACGGGTTGTGACCACGAGCCTAACCCAAAAGGTGTTTCATGATTTCATGCATCGGGTCCTTGCATGTGAGTCACCTCGATTCTCCCGACCTCTGAAACCTTGACATGAGTCTAGCGTGTACTAGCTCCTCCCTTATATTCCCTCAAGTGACCTCCGGTCATGACATGGGGCTCAACTCTCAAGCATGTCAAGATTTCACTTATCAGGAACTCATGATATGATTAGATCTATGGTCCATGATCTTCCTTTGATCGATGGTTGTGATCAAGTCTTGATTTCACGTTGCACGACTTTGGAGGTTGGTTCACCTCTATTCTCCCGATCCCTGATTTCCTGAAATCTGAAATCTGGGCCCCACTCACATCATATCAATGGTCCACAACCCATGTGATCCACTGGTCCTTCTTTCTCCTTCGCATTTTGGGATTTCACGTTTTGGATAGTTGGAAGACTACGCACCTCCCTTCTCTCAATTCTCGATTCTGTGATTGCCTTGAAACGATGGTCTATATCCCTCCAAGATCCAATGGTTAAGATTAAGTCATGAATTTGATTTTTGCGAGTTTGTTTACCCTATGCACTTCCACAAGGTTAAGGTTCATGCACTTACCGTCGGATCCAATGACTGTTGGTTCTCGTGTTCAGATCCGACGGTTGGGGCCTAATATCCTCCCCTACATGTTCCTCCTGTTTGGACTATGTTTTGATGGTCCAAATATTTCTCGATGGTTGATCCAACAATCACAGTCACTTCTCCTCCTGAGCTTGCACTCTCTCCCAACTTAGAATATTTCAACCATTTTAAAGGCTTTGACCTTTGATTCTTCTACGAGTCCACTTCTTGGGCCTCATCTACACCTCTGGAAAGCGTTATCTCTTTTGAGCTTCCTCACCTTCTATTCCTTTGACCTCCTAAAGGGTCACTTCGACACTTAGTCGATTCTCTGATCTATGCACTCCTTGCAATAGATCCTTACAGAAGATTTGAGTTCTTGCGGTCAACTGTGCACACCCTGCAGCAGTCACTTTGCACTCCTTGCAAAGTGAAAGTTTCGTTCTATCTCTTCTAAGCTTCAGAATCAAAACAGACTCTATCAACGCACTCCTTGCGTTTGATATGCACACCTTGCACTCACTCAACAGAAGAGAAATAATTGAAACTTAAACTAACATTTACAATTTCATCTACTCGTAACGATATTCATTCATTCATGAAAACAATAATAACAGGGAATTGTAAACAATAACAACAACATGCATTTGGATCAATTTTCCTCTGTTATATTCATTCAGACATAAAAATGGCTACAACTATTTAAAAACAGTAAATAAAACTAAAAAACTCCTACTAACATGCAACAGCCTCATTTGGGCATACAAAACATCTATTTATCTCAGAGGGTCCTTAGGGTTCCCCTATGACTACTTGTATACTCGGAAAACGAAAAAAAAACTCTAACTCCTACCTAAGTTCAGTTACATTCAAGACTCAAAGTGAAACTCCCTGATCACTCATGATCATTCCACCCCCAAGTGTTTGATCTTCTTCCATTTTTCCAATCAGCTCCAAAAGATTCACAGTAACTCCCAATGTTAGAGATTTTGAAATGATTCCTAGGTGTTGATTTCTCCTGCCACGCATGCTCACTAATGATGCTCCTGCAACATACTCCCCCTAGAAAAAATTTCATGGAATCCTTTCCATGAGCTCCTGCACCGACTTTCCATGTTTTTGGATATTTTCTTCATTTTTCCAACTGGAATCCTCTATCGGGTGTCCCTTCCACTTAACTAGATATTCAAGATAGGTTTTCCTCCTGTTCTTCTTACCAATTCTCTGATCAATGATCTTCTCCATCTATCGTTTTTCTACTACAGGCATTTGTTTTTCCCACTGAATCTTATCTTGATCTTATGATCCCTCTACGTCATCTTTCCAGTAAGGATATAGGTATGAAACGTTCAATATGGGAGATATGCCCACATCATCTGGCAGCTCAATCTCATAGGTGTTTGCATAAAACTTCCTCAAGATCTTACATGGCCTTATCTTCTTCATTTTTAACTTGTTATACATTCCCCTAGGGAACCTTTCTTTCCTGATATGTGCCAGAACCTGATCTCCCACCTCAAATTGAAGTTCTCTACAATGTTGATCAACTCTGCGCTTGTACTCTTGGCTAGAGTTCTGTAATTTTCCTACGATCTTGCTATGGAGGTTTTTCATTTCTGTGGAAAAATCTTCTGCTCCAACGCTTCTGATATCACTCTATCCTAAGTCTCTCAACTCGGATATTCACTTGGGTTGCATTCCATTAAATATTTGGAATGGGATCTTTCCAGTGCTTCTATTTGGTGAGTCGTTGTATGCAAATTCTGCTTGTGGCAGAATCCGATCCCACTGGTTATGATGCTAATTGACCAGACTCCTCAACAATTTTCCCAAACTTCTGTTTACCACCTCAGTCTGTCCATCTTTCTGAGGATGATAAACTGATCTGAAGGACAAATCCGTCCCCAACTTCTTCCACAATGTTCTCCAAAAATGACCAACAAATTTTGTGTCTTTATCCGAGACGATGCTTCTGGGTAGGCCGTGAAGTCTCACAACTTCCTTAGAAAAAATATTTGCAACATGTGTTGCATCACTGGTCTTTTGGAATGGTATAAAGTGTGCCATCTTTGAAAATCTATCCACCACCACAAATATGTATTCACATCCTCTTTGCATTCTTGACAGTCCTAACACAAAATCCATGCTTACCGCATCCCAAGGCATCTCTGGTATTGGCAATGGTTGATACAATCTAGTGTTCTGTCTTTTTCCTTTTGCATGTTGGTAGATTCTACATTTGTTCACAAATTTCACCACTTTGGTCCTCATACCTGGCCAATAGTATGTACTGCTCAATTGTGTGAATGTTTTATCATGGCCGAAATGTCCAGCCAATCCTCCACTATGCTTCTCCATCAAAAGGTTGTCCCTCATTGAACATTTTGGTATGCATAACTGATTTCCCTTGAACAACAATCCCTCTTGAATAATATACTCTTCCCAATGGCTGCTATCTCTCAACACAGGATTCACACATGCTTCGTATGCTTCCTTGAAATATGGATCATCATTGTACATTTCCTTAACGTGTTCAAACCCCAAGGTCTTCACTTGAAATTCCTGCAGAATCAAACATCTCCTGCTCAATGCATCAACAACTTTGTTATCATTCCCAACAATATGGTTTATGACAAAAGTAAAAATTTTCATAAACTAAATCCACTTTGCATGCTTTTGATTCAATTTTTCTTGTATGGTTATGAATTATAAAGCCTGGCTATCGCTATACAAGACAAATTCATGTGGGACAAAGTAATGTCTTCATTTCTTCAAGGTTTGAATTATGGCATAAAATTTCTTATCATATGTGGAGTATTTTCTCTTAGTCTCATTTAGCTTCTCACTGAAATAGAAAATAGGTCTATTATCTTGGCTCAAAACTACTCCAATTGCAACTCCACTTGCATCACATCTCACCTGAAATGTCTTTCCAAAATTTGGCAAGACCAGAATTGGTCATTCTGTTATCTTCTCCTTCAGTATATTGAATCTCCTCTCAGCCTCCTCTATCCATTTAAAAGACTCGTTCTTCTTCTTCACTGTATCCATCATTGGTGCACAAATTCCAATGAAGTCTCTGATGAATTTCCTATAAAAACTTTCTAATCCATGGAAGCTTCTTACCTCAAACATGCTTCTCAGTGATGTCCATTCTTTGATTGCTTTCACCTTTTCTGGATCCATCTTCAGTTCATTTGAAGAGATCACAAAACCCAACTAAATGAGTTATGTCTTTATAAAAGAGTACTTCTTCAGTTTTATCAGTAGCTTCTCCTATTGTAGTCTCCTTATCACTAGTGTCAGGTGTCTCAAATGCTCCTCTTTAGTCTTGCTAAAGATCAGTATATCGTCTAGATATACAACTACAAACTTGCCAATGAAATATTTCATTATTTCATTCATCAACCTCATAAAAGTACTCGGGGAATTTGTTAAGCCAAATGGCATAACAAGTCATTCATACAAACCTTCATTTGTCTTAAATGTTGTTTTCCATTCATCACCTTCTCTCATTCTTATCTGGTGATACCCACTTTTCAAATATATCTTAGAAAAAAAAAAATCTCCACTTAAACGGTCCATTAAATCATTCATTCTTGGCAAAGGAAATCTATACCTGATGGTGATCTTGTTAATGGCTCTTGAGTCTGTACACATTCTCCATCCTCTATCTTTCTTTGGACTCAACACAGTTGGCATTGCGCATGGACTCAAGCTCTCTCTGACCAACCCTTTGTCTAACAATTCCTAGACTTGGTTCTTTACCTCCTCATTCTCTTGAGGTGTCAGTCTGTACACTGCTTTGTTTGGAAGACTTCATTCTGGTATTAAATAGATATGATGGTTGATACTTCTGATGGGTGGCAATGAGTTAGGAAACTCATCCACCACAATGTCAGCAAAATTATCTAACAATTCCCAAATTTCTCCAGGCAAATCATCCATGGAAGTACTTGTAAGGACAATTCTAGGTTTTCGCACCACAACAAACTGCATCTCCTATCCTTTCTTAACATCTTTTAGGAGTTCCTTCCCACTCATGAGAAGTATGCTTGTGTTGGATTCCTCTTTCACTTTTTTTTCCTCTATTGGCAACAACATGTGTGTCCTCCCATTCTTCTCCAAGGTGTATGTATTCTTCCTCTCATCATGAATGACATTCCTGTCAAACTGCCATGGTCTTCCCAACAAAATATAACATACATCCATGGGAATTACATCACATAGAATTCCATCTCTATATCCTCTTATTTTAAATTCAACCAAGCATTTTTTAGTAACCATTACCTAGTGTCGTTTCTGCAAGCATGAGACTTTGTATGGCTTCGGATATGCAGTTGTATCCAGCTCCAATTTCTCCACCATATCTATGGATATGAAGTTGTCTGTTGAGAAATATTGAGAGGGGGGGGTGAATCAGTATTTGAGCTATCAATAATTTGTTTTAACTTTTCTTTCACTGACAAATATTAGTCTACTTCATAGAGATCAGTTGTTGTATATTCTTATGAAAGCAGTAGTACATCCAGAGATCTTATTATGGATTTCTTCATTCAACAGATATCTTTTAAACAGTAATTCAACAAAATAAACTAACACAGATGAATAGGACACGTGAACACCAGGATTTAAGGTGGAAACCCAAATCGGGAGAAAACCACCGCTGCTGTTGTCTCTGTCTTCAATGATTATTATTAAGAAAACATTCTACAACAATGTACTAGTGCAGACTCATACTAGTACGCAGGATTCTACCTGCAGAAGGCTACAACCTTCTCTCATTTACCAGCCTTTCCTGGAAGGGAGCTTCAACCCCCTGAAGTTAGCACCAGCTTCTACTGGTAAAGGGTTTAACCCTCTTACTCACTGCTGACCACGTTTCATTAATTTTCACACTGGATCAGGGAGTTTCATCTAGTGGTTATGACAGTAACAGAAACTATCTCAAGAATAAACACAGATCTACAGACTGTCAGGCAGTTACCAAAGGACACATATTAAATAACTCAATAAACCTAGAGAAGATTCCTTTGATCTCGTAGTTGCAGAACCCACAGCTGAGATCTCTCTGTCAATGTAGATCCGCTGCCCGACTGCCACAAGGAGGTTCCTCTTTCTTCAAACTTGCCATGCTGCCTGTACAAATGACCTCACCCACCAGCAGATATTCCCACTATAAGAAATTGGCCTCCGCATCTTTCAAAAGGACCTCCGCGACCTATCACCATCCTCCTTTTCCTCTGGTGCCATCATCTGTAGGAAGAGCATCGACCGCTTCTTATACCCATTGGTCCAGAACACGTTCAGTGCTCATCGGGTCCCATATTTATTATCCGGAGGAAATCGGTCTCCTATATTTATTGCTTAGGGGAAATTGGCCCCCTTTTTAAAATTTTAAATTAAATCTACGCGCGCCCCATTTTAAATCAATTGTTCTGATCAATTCTGTATCTGACGATCCAGATTCACTCGTGATTTTCGCGATATCGGGGTTTCGGTGTTTTCGATGTCATCATGCACATGCCTTTAGGATTCCCGATCCCCGATTTCCCAATCTTTAGCCTCATTCAGCTACACAATGGTCCATATGACCATTACCCATGACCCCAAGTTAACCCCGTCGGGGCTACGGAGTTTTTGATGCATCAATGCATTCATCCAGAGATTTCCCGATCGGCCAAATCCCGACGTGTTTCAGCCCCTGGCTGACCCTGGTTCACGTGACCGTTACTTGTAACCGCGTCCTTATCTCTGACATCTGGCATCCACTAATCCTCTGTCCTCCTTCGCTGCTGTGCTGACAGTTGTACCCCACTTATCGGGATTTCGCGGATCGCGATTTCGAAATGCACAAAACCTTTGTGCCCGGGATCTCCGATATCCCGATTTGCGATATGCCGACTCATTCCTGATTTCCGACACCTGTCCCTCAAATGGACGGTCCCGATCATTGATGCCTTTGCTGACGTCATACGTGATTTGACACGTGTTAGATCCTGCCACGTGTCACTCTGATTTGTGACTTTCATGTGCCTGAAGTGTTGAATCTGCCTGACACCTGTCAACCTCTGATTGTGCCACGTGTCCCTGGGTGACGTGGTCTACCGACATGAGTTGGATCATCGGTCAAGATCACATGTTGATCTGACGGTTCAGTTTCAGTCGGAATTTTGCATTTCGCGAAATTGGGGTTTTCGTTGTATTGTGTTCTTTGCATTATGGAATCCCGATCCCCGAATCTCCGATGAAGCCTCCTGGCTGCCATGCGTCCATACAAATGAACGGTCCAGATCCTTGCTTGATTTAACGGCTGCGATCAAATCGTGAAATCGCGTATCGCGATTTCGGGGTTTTCGTTGTCATTGTTCACAAGGCTCGTGAAACTCCGAATCTCGATTCTCCGATGACTACGCTCCTGGTCCATATGACCATTATCCTCATGACTGTAGTCAAACCTTCTCTCCCTTTAAAGACCTTGCAGGTTATCATTGATCCAACGGTGGTCGGGTCCCTGTGCTCGGATCTGACGGCTGAGACCTGACCTCCTATCGAGCTTCTCCCGATGGCGCCCGATCGTTGCCACGCGTCCTTCCAAATAGACGGTCTTGATTATGTCGGGATTTCACCTTGGCTTTTCCCGATGGTATATCTCTCTCGCAGCTTCTGTCTGATCTGACAGCCCTCGTTCTTTTGGGAAATTTGAATGAGATCCTGTGGTTGTGGATCTCTGTCTTCCTTCTCTACTGCACGCCAACTCCTGCGCTTAACATCTATGCAGCTTCTCCCGATCCAACAGTTGTCGAGATTTCCGAGTGAGGTCCGACGGCTCTCGGTCTCTTTCCTGAGCTTCCTGCGCGTACAAGAACACTATGCCTCCTGAGCTTTGTCTTTTGTTTGCCTGTCATCCTGTAAAACATGCCAATGATCCTTTGTACATTCTTCCTATATACATGCCAGCTTCATTGCTGTACTTGCCATCAATGACAAGCATATGCTACCTGTTAAACATTTCCAACAATCTCCCCCTTTGGCATTGATGGCAATACTCTTCTTCGACAATACTCTTCTCAGAAATACTCTTCCTCATGGAAATACTCTTCCTCGGCAATACTCTTCCTCTTGTCTTTTTCCTCCCCCTTTGACATCAATGACAAAGAGTGGACAATGCCATGCTCCCCCTGAAACCATGCTGTATCGGCTCCCCCTTTGCCAATGCTCCCCC
>JZKD02S0538551.1:357172-377722 GCA_000966675.3 Picea glauca
TTTGACACGTGTTAGATCCTGCCACGTGTCACTCTGATTTGTGACTTTCATGTGCCTGAAGTGTTGAATCTGCCTGACACCTGTCAACCTCTGATTGTGCCACGTGTCCCTGGGTGACGTGGTCTACCGACATGAGTTGGATCATCGATCAAGATCACATGTTGATCTGACGGTTCAGATTCAGTCGGAATTTCGCATTTTGCGAAATCGGGGTTTTCGTTGTATTGTGTTCTTTGCATTATGGAATCCTAATTCCCGAATCTCCGATGAAGCCTCATGGCTACCACGCATCCATACAAATGAACGGTCCAGATCCTTGCTTGATTTAACGGCTGCGATCAAATTGCGAAATCGCATATCGCGATTTCGGGGTTTTCGTTGTCATTGTTCACAACGCTCGTGAAACTCCGAATCCCGATTCTCCGATGACTACGCTCCTGGTCCATATGACCATTATCCTCATGACCGTAGTCAAACCTTCTCTCCCTTTAAAGACCTTGCAGGTTCTCATTGATCCAATGGTGGTCGGGTCCCTGCGCTCAGATCTGACGGCTGAGACTTGACCTCCTATCGAGCTTCTCCCGATGGCGCCCGATCGTTGCCACACGTCCTTTCAAATAGACGGTCCTGATTATGTCGGGATTTCACCTTGGATTTTCCCGATGGTATATCTCTCTCGCAGCTTCTGTCTGATCTGACGGCCCTCGTTCTTTCGGGAAATTTGAATGAGATCCTGTGGTTGTGGATCTCTGTCTTCCTTCTCTACTGCATGCCAACTCCTGCGCTTAACATCTGTGCAGCTTCTCCCGATCCAACAGTTGTCGAGATTTCCGAGTGAGGTCCGACGGCTCTCGGTCTCTTTCCTGAGCTTCCTGCATGTACAAGAACACTATGCCTCCTGAGCTTTGTCTTTTGTTTGCCTATCATCCTGTAAAACATGGCAATGATCCTTTGTACATTCTTCCTGTATACATGCCAGCTTCATTGTTGTACTTTCCATCAATGACAAGCATATGCTACCTGTTAAACATTTCCAACATTGTCAATGCTCCCACTGTCAATTATCACCTTGCAGACTTTGTCCTTAATCTTGCAAGCTATCCTGAAGAGATTGTTCCTCTGCACCGGTTTTTCAACTTCTGCCTCTAGTTTTAAGAGAACCTTTCTCAACATCAGGGATGTTCCATCCTCTGCTCCTTTTGCTTCAACATTTCTTCTCTAAGATTCACCCTCTTCTTCTTTCTTTCTCTCGGAACATTCCCAAGACTTATGTCCTTCCTTTCCACAGGTGTAACATCTCACTTCTCATCCTCCGCCTCTTCCTCTTCCTTTGAAAGAACTTCTTCCACCATCTTGTCTTCCTTGGGAACTTCCTCCTATTTCCAAGTGACTATGTCGTTTCTCAATCTCATCTTTGGATTTTTGTGCCTCGTCATGGGAAACTCCCTTGCCTTTGTTCGGGACTGGGCTTTTACCTCTGCCTCGTTGGTTTTATTTTTTGGCCAACTTCTCCTTCGCCTTCAGTGAAAACTGATAAGCATCCTCCACAGTCCTTACTAACATCATGTTGATCTCATCCTAGATTTTATACCTCAGGCCATTTATATACCTGACAACTTTTTCTTCATCCTTCTCTCTTTGTCCAGTTCTGATGTTCAACTTGTAGAAATCCTCTGTGCATTCTTTAACTGTCATACCCTTCTGTCTCAGCTTTGTAGCTTCCTGAATATATTGATATGATAATCTTTGGGCTTGAATTTTTCCTTCAGTTTGGCTACCATTATGTCCCAATTCTTTATCTTTTGCTTGCCCTTACTTCTCCTCTCAGCCTACAATTCATCCCACCATAGTGCTACATGTCCCTTGAGTCTGGTGACAACATGTCTCACCCCCTTCTCCTCATCAACATCTTCATAGTGAAATATTTATCCATGGATCGTACCCAATCCAACATCTCTTCAGCATCAAAATTACCTTTGTACATTGGGACCTCTATTTGGGCTCTAGCTCCCAATCTAACAACTTCTCTCAGCAAGCGTTCTTTGGAAACATTCTCTCTTGCATCTTCTTCGACTTCTACTTCTTCACTCTCTGCATTGTTGATGTATCCAACATCAGGTGCTCTTCTTTGTTCTGCCTCCATCGCCTCTAATCTTGCACGAAGTTATCGCATCTCCCTTTCTATAGCCCAATTGGCTAAAGGTTGTTCCACTCATCTCCTTAGTGGAATTGTGTTGACTATCTCTCACACAGAGAGTACAAATCGAGTTCTTTTGTCTCCTTTATCTCCTTCACCTAAAATATACACACGAAAATCTGCTCTGATACCACTTGATGCAGTGCCCCAACCTCAACAGGGTCTGATGACCTCCTGGGCTATGGATCTTCTTAATCTTCGACTTGGAACAACTCTTTGATTCCTTGCTATAATCCTCATGAAATATCCATAGGTCCTATGTGTAACTCAACCCACGCGAACAAGCACTAGGTGAGAGTTTCCTTCACGTGACCATGGGATGTGACCACGAGCCTAACCCAAAACGCGTTTCACAATTTCTCGTGTCAGGTCCTTGCATGTGAGTCACCTCGATTCTCTCGACCTCCGAAGCCCCGACAAGATCCTAGCGTGTACTAGCTCCTCCCTTATCTTCCCTCTATGTGACCTCCGGTCATGACTCGAGGCTCAACTCTCAAGCATGTCAGGATTTCGCGTATCAGGAACTCCCAATATGATTAGATCTACGGTCCACAATCTTCCTTCAATCGATGGCTACAATCAAGTCATGATTTCACGTTGCATGACTTTGGAGGTTGGTTCACCTCTGTTATCCTGATCCTCAATTTCTCGAAATCTAAAATATGGGCCCCACTCACATCAGATCAATGGTCCAAAACCCATGTGATTTGACAGTCTTGATTTCTCCTTCGCCTTTGGGATTTCATGTTTCAAGTAGTTGGAACACTACGCACCTCCCTGTTATAAACCTAAATTGCACCACACATGCTTACCTGGCATCAGGCCAACTCATATCCCTTCTTTGCCAAAACTCTATTGAACAACTCTTTGAAAATCCTCTTGTGTCAAGGCCCACATGCCCTAACCTATTACTGCACGCGTGTACACATTGGCTGACTCACAACAACTCGCGTGTACCTAACAAAGCACGAAAAAAGGAAAGTTTCCAACGGAACAAAAAGCTATGGGTCAGTTAACTGAAACTCTTGGCCATGCATGGCCGAGGGTTTGTCCAAAACCCTAACTCCTTCTAGCCTATAAAATAAGGGGTAGGGGTACCATTTGGAGGAGGAAAAAATAATGCGAAGAAACTTTGTCCATTTACGTAATCCATTGTCCCAACCCTTTATCCTTTCCTCATGCCAAAGGAGATTTAACGCAAAGCAGTTGAAGGACAGAAGAAGAGGAGCCCAGGATCAGGTTCAAGGAGCGGTGGTCGATCTCAACTTTTGTAAGTTGATTCACTTTTAGTAATAAAAAGAATGCTTTTCCCATCCCAATACATGAATTGTCTATGGTTTGATTAATTTATGCTTGATTTCTAACCCTTGAGTATAGAAGTAGCATGCATGCATAGTTGTTGTTTGTCTTGAGTGCAGGTTATCTTTGGAAGGAGCAGCGCAAGCAAGTAGTCAAGCACAACGGAGGATCTACATTGAACATCGGTAATAAGGTAGGTGGTCCTTTTCTTTGCATTTACTGAGAAAAAGGGATTTAAATCTTGGGATGTAGGTAAAAAAGCAGTTTCTATTCGGTCAAATTTGCATGCAAGTCTGACCCTAGTTTGCTAGTTCGTAGGGTGTTTTTCCCAACAACAGAATTGGTGACTCCACTGGGGAGAATACTCATTAGGGTTCCTGGATTTATTTAATTTTTTGGGTAGTTTAAAGATTAGGTTTTTTGTTTTTCTTTGCCTGTGTTTTTCTGTAAGGTCTGAGCTAGCAGGGAGTCTGGTTTTCCATACCAGTTTTCGCTGACTTTTGCTTGACTGTAGTTTACGGGACACACAGAGGTACACACGACCTGCATAAGGCCTAAACGCGTGTACACACGCCCTATCCTCTTACAGCCCATGTGTGAACGCTAGCTGTAGATATAGAAGTAGTGTGTAGGATTTCAGAGAACTTTAGAGGCAATCCTCCTCTTCCCTGTCAGAATTACACATTCTCAAGGGGTTTTCTGGAATCCTTTATGAGTCTTGCTAGTTCACAGTCCTATCTCAGATTGTTTTTTTTTCGCCTTATTATTCCTTGCATTATTTGTCTTTTATGTTATAAAGAGCATCCAAGCCTTCAAGGGACCTTGGTTATCAATACCAGAGGCCTCTTCCTAGTCTGGACTACCTGTTTTCATATTTTTCCTTAGAATTTAGATATACATGCACCCTGTACAAGGTCAGCCCGTGTGTACACGCTTTTTGTCTCTGTGCAGCACGCGTTTGCACGTGTTCTGTTTTAGTGACAGTCGCGTGCTTGGATAGGCTACTTTTTGTTCAGGGTGGGCCAGTCATCCCCTCCTTTGATAAGAGGTATTCCTCTCAGGTGTTTGAGTCTAGGTTTG
The DNA here is from genome assembly GCA_000966675.3 of Picea glauca. Classification (NCBI taxonomy): domain Eukaryota; kingdom Viridiplantae; phylum Streptophyta; class Pinopsida; order Pinales; family Pinaceae; genus Picea; species Picea glauca. The sequence goes on from JZKD02S0538551.1 coordinate 361,749, forward strand.
AACAATTAGTAGGTTAGGTCATCTTACCCTTAGCCTGCTTTTTCTGAGTTAATAGTTGACAGAAAATAATTGTTTTTTTTATGGTTTTTAGACAAGCGTGAGAGTCTTGGTTTTTTTTATTCCCATTGTGTGATTCTTTACTCTGATTCTTTGTGATCAGCGCTTTAAGCCAGAATTTGTTTTTCTTGGTTTTTTGCTTGTTAGTATTTTCCCTTTTTTGCTTTACTAGCACTTAAATAAATAAAAAAATCTCTTTTCATTTTCTTCTTTGGTTGAGGAGTGTGTTTCTGCATCATTAGCTAGGGAAAATTCTTTTTATTTCGTAAGTTTTTTTTCAATTCACTTAGATCATAAGTAGCTTGTAGTCGAGTAAATTCCTTTGAGTTTGTTGTATAAAATCTTAGAAAAAAAAAAAAAAAATCTCTCTTTGTGAAAAGTTGTTGAAATTTTGCATTTAGTAAAAGTTTTTTGTTTCCATCTTTTTCATTCATTTTTGCTTTCGTCTTTACACATCATCAGTTTCACCCTCATACCCCTTGACGTAATATAAAGTCATAAAAGCAATGCTAATTTTAAAATCTACTAGACTTTTATGTTTGTAGGGTTCACAAACTAGTTCAGGACTAGGGCCTTGGATTAGGTTGGAGAGGAAACTCTTCAAGGCCATTCAAAACCAAACATTAGAGTCTGAGATAGGGAGTGTCTAAGTCCAGTTTATTGGAAGTTATATGATACCCCCCTCTAATATAGGGGATAAACATGAGGTCGTGTGCGGAAAGGTAGTGGAGATAACCCCTCCAAAGCCGAACCAATCATAGTGGAGAACACATATAGAGGGCTTGTTTTGGGATTCCGTCATTTGCATTTGCCATGGGGCTTCGTGGGTCTCGAATTCGTTCGAGGTCCTTAGTTGTCTTTTGGACCATTTTCTCTTGATACCCTTGACAGGTTTTGGGCTCGATACCCTGCTCATTGTGGTCTACCTGACTTTCGACTGTACCCACCTGGTGACTGTTCACGTGCTGGCAACCTAGTTGCCAATATTTTTAGGGACATACACAGGTGACTGCGGGGGTATACCGCAGTACCTAGGATAGACATTAGGAAATGCTTTTTAGAATATACTCGGAGGGTGCTTCCATGTTTGAGTTGCACTTGCACCGGTAAGTTTCTCTAGTGTTGGTTGTTATAATTGTTCTTCCAAATAGTTTAGTGATTGCTTGTCTTATCTCTTAGGGGATTCTTTTTTAATGTGTGTTACTTTTGAACATTTAGAATACCTTAGTGTGTCTTGGATATTCTCACACAATGGAGGATCCTGAGCTCCGCTGGTCACGAAGGCTTCTTGGCCTGCCGCCGGTTACACTGGAGCCACCCCCGCCACCATTAAGGCGGAAGCTAGACCAACAAGGGTCTTTTGAAGTGTCCGGGTTACAAACCTTTGTGCCCGAAAAACTCCCAGAGGAATAAACCATTTTGAACCTTGAAGCAGCCACTCTTGGCTCGGTTGAAACCCCAACCACTAATATCTTGGCACTGTTTATTGTACCAATCCAATTTCACGAACGCCAGACAGTGCCTCACACAGCTATGGAAACAAATGTTGTTACTTCTTCTGGGAATTCTTTAATTCCCACCACAGTTGCTACCACAGGAGATTCATCTCCTAATCTACCGTCGTCGTTCCGAGCCACCATGGTCTCGGCTGCAACTACGTCGCACAGTGGACAAAACCCGTCTATGGCGGTGGCCACAACCCCCTTCACACCTAGTGTGACAGGCCCTCTGTTCTCATACGGTATGCCTAGTTCAGGTGCAAGTCCTGCACTAACCTATTCCACTTTATAGACTTTGGGTCTGGGGGCAGGGAGCTCTAGCGCTCCTCTGCAAGGTAACTTTGGGGGCACTCCTATCCCTTTTAACACTTTTTATTACGCAGGAGGTCATATCCCTCATTCGTCCCCTTCGCTTGGTGGTTTGCATTAGCAGTCTGTCGGGCAGCCTACACACACTAGTTTATTTGGAGTAGGGAGTAAAGGAACACCTGCGCACATTATGCCGGTAGGTTCAACAACGTTTTCTTAGAATGGGACGTTTGGTAACAACACATTCTCATCTGCCGCTTTTCTGTCTGGGGGAAACCCCATTTTTGGACAATCCACTCATGCACAGGGTACTATTCCTGCACAGGGGGCACACATAGCAGGACCTTGGAACTCAGGACAAGGATCCATTCCCTTCTCTAGAATTACATTATGGGGTAATTCTTTCCACAGTCAATGGAACCCTAGACAGACTACAATGCCTCTCCCATCAGGATCGACATGGGGTAATCCTTCCCAAAGTCTTTCGAACATGATGCATGCCCAACGCTCTATGTCCTTTATGGGAAATCGGTCGATGATGTCTCCACAGATGCAAAATCCTTACACTGGTCAGGGCCATGGTTTCTACCAGAATCCGGGCCAGCAGCCAAACTTTTCCTGGCAACCTGGTGCCAATAAAACTCCAGGCCCCTTTTTCCCAGCTTATCAACAACAACCCAAACTACCATTCCTGGTGACGTTACACTTGCCATATTTGACAAGGTTGTTAAATGATCCTATTTGTCACGATCCACGTTGGCCTCCTATGTCGATGAAGTTGCCTTCAGACATTCCAAAGTTTGAGGCCAAGCCTAATGAAGATCTAGGTGATCATATGACTATCTTTCATCTTTGGTGTTCATCTAACTCATTGAAAGATAACTCCATACAGTTGCGATTGTTTCAACGTAATCTTATCGAGAGTGCCATGAAATGGTACATCGAGCTCGATCGCTCAAGATACTCTTCTTTTGGTGAACTAGCGATGGCCTTCCTTAACCATTTCCAGTTACCTGTGAGATACGACGCTGGCACAAAGATGCTCGCCAATTTCGAACAGACAACAACGGACCATATCTCTGATCATATTCGAGAATGGAGGCACCAAAAGAGTCTAATCAAAGTACCAGTCCCACCAGCATTCCTTCTTGAGCGGTTCCTTAAGTCTTTGGTCCCACAGTTATCTAGAGACATCACAACATCCAGAGTTTTCTCCGAAGAAGATTCCATCATGAGGGCTCAATAGTTTGATCTCATCTATTCTCAGTCTGGTTTATTATACAACATCTTTCCAGATGTGCCACGTTCGATACTAGATAAAACTAGACAGAGAGTTGGACCACATGATGATGGTATTGTGGGTTCAGCACAAAATAAGCTCGCTGAGGAATTGACAAAACAGTTGCAACAATTATCCATACAACACACAACGGCCAGCCAAACTACTGCTTTGGCTGCTCCCCCTACCCAAACGTCGGAAGTACACACCATGTAGTCAACTAACCCAAAGGCCACCCAGCAACCTGAAGGGAAGAAAAAACAACAAAAGAAGGGTAAGGGGGATAAAAAACCCACTGATAATACTAGCGGGGACAACATAGAAAAAAGGAAGGCGAGGTATCCATGCAACTTGTGCGTGAAAGACCACCCAACCCATCTTTGTCCTTGACTTGCAGAGGCCCAAAAGTTTGTCACACAGCAACAGAAAACATTGTTGACTAATCCCTTTCAACATGGGCCAATTCTAACTCAAGCCTCTACAAGCACAGAAGGGGGCAGCCAAGAAACCTGCCCTTCTCCAAACGATCCCTCATCCACAAATGTATATATGGTTAGGGGTGATGCTTTCATAACAACTAGAGTGCATGACTATAGTAAACCAGGTGCTTCTGAGAAGGGTAAAGAAGATGATCTCCCATCTCTTCCTCTACAGATTGAGAAGACGTTGGGAGAAAAAACGACACACATTCCAAAAGGTCCATTTAAAAAAGATTCGCACAACCCAAACACAAGGGCCGCCCAGAATTAATCTATGGTGGAGGATTTATCACAAACCCCTTGTGAGATGTCTACTTTAGAGGTCCTCCAAAGCTGCCTTGCTCAGAGGAAAGCCTTGTTAACCGCTTTGGGCTCTACTGAGACTTTTAATCCGGGCACCATCATGTTAGATACAACTGACTTAATACATCATATGCCTTACCACATCGCGTTTCAGATAGTAGTGGCTCATCCCACGAAAAATTTTACTTGCAATATCTTCTGCACAATGGTCGACGAGGGCGCCTTGACATGCGTTATGTCATTAGCATGCTGGAAGGCCATCGGCCAGCCCATTTTGTCTCCATCACCTACTCTCCTCACTGCTTTCGATGGTCATTCATTCCGACCACATGGCATCATTCCTTCTTTCCCTGTGCAGTTAGGAGGGAAAAGTGTGTGTGTCGAAGTAGAGATAGTCGATGCTCCCCTCGACTATAATCTCTTGTTAGGATGGAGTTGGACTTATGCTATGCAGGCTGTGGTTGCTACATTTTTCTGAGTCTTGTTGTTTCCACACGAGGGTCAGATAGTGACCATTGATCAACTGTCTTTCTCCAGGCCTGACCCAGCTTTGGGGGCATCCACGGTCCCGATGATTGATAATCCTCAACCAGGTGTCGTTAACGTAGGAGTGGGTTTGTGCCCATCCTTGATGGGTACCTTCGATTTCCCACCTCCTCACGACGATATCAAATTTATATCTATTCACCATAAGGTTGATATTTTTCAAGTTTTGTCGTTCTGCATACTTACTTTGAGGATACTTGGATTCTTCCTTCCCCATCAGCCATGATGGATGAGAAAGGGCACTCGGGCATGTCCATGCCCTTGTCTACCGCTGAGGTAGCGTACTATTTAGTCCAGCAAGATTCAACTAGCCCTGATCCGACTCCTGCACAAGAGTTAGATCCACTTCTAGAGCCTATTTCGGTTCAGGGTTCTCTCGCTAACATCGATTCGTTAGACTTAGTCTTGCCTTCTGACGAAGCAGTAATCAAAGCAATGACTAGTCCAGACAAACCTTGGGAAGATCTTCATCACATATCGTATTTTCTCCCAGAGTTAAGCCGAATTGAAGCAGGATAATTCACCATTACCATAATGGGAGATCAACCATGTCCTATTAATCTCTTAGCTACGTAGGAAATTTATGGTGAGGGTAATATGGCAACTATCGCTGAAACTATACCGATCAATATCTCCCGAACCCCTGGTGTCATAGACAATGTTTTCGTCGGAGCATACAACTCCCTCGAGGATATGCCAGGCATCAACCCACAAAGAGTCTATCATGAGCTAACTTTTTTTTTTTCAAGCTCGCTTTGAGATCCGAAAACAACATTCGGCGAGTCTGCATTTACGCTTTTCGATCTCATCCGGATTAACTAAGAAAAGTAACCATTATGGAGTCTTCTATAAGCCCTTTTCAGACTCCTTAAAGATGAAAATATTGCCAAGTGACCTAGTTTCTTCACACTTGTCAAATTGGTCCAGAAGAACATTCCTTAAACGGGTCTCCTTTTAAGCCCTTTTCAGACCCTCTAAAAATTAAAAGATTGTCGAGCGATCTTGTGGCCTTTCATGCTTGTTAAACTAAAATTTGAAGTCATGTCTGTCTGGTGGTAGTTTACCCCTTTTTTGGTCTGGACGGTCAACTGTACAAACAAAGGTATACTCTATAGAACTTTTGTTCTTTAGAAGAGTACTCTCAGGTATAATTTTATCCCTTTTTCGGGCCTGAGGGACTAAACTTACGAAAAAGAAACTTACGAATTGAAATGAAACTTAGGGAATGAAACTAATTCATTAAACTAATGGAATAAAAGTAAGGGATTTTTTTCTAGAATTGATTTACAAATATTTTTCTATGCTTATCTAGAGGAAAATGAGATTAGATTAGTGGGATATTCCTATAGAATTCACATATTTGTCTTATGATAATTATATGGTATCCAATATTATAAAATTATTTTCATAACAACATGGTTTATATTCTTCTTTCCGATTTATAGAAGATTTGGTAAAGTTATGTATATTTTGATCATTCAAATAAGGGAAACCAAGCATATGCAAGATAATTTTCTAAAGTTAAGGAATATTCTACTCTAGGGATATGTTGTGTCTTTCCAAGTGAGAAGTCTGAAATCGATATCAAGGCATTGGTACTGCATTGTAGAAACGATGCATCCATTGGGAAAGATGTTCATAGATTAAGAGATCCACTTTCACACTATATGCAAGATAAGACATAGATCTCGTCTCTGTGAAACATTGGGTCAAATTTATACGGTGAGACAAATCTGTTGCAATGGCTATTGGTTATAACTATTTTTTGAAACTAATTGTTTAATATTTTTGTCACTATTAAAAATTTGATAAGTTTTTTTAGATCTGTAATAATTGATTTTAATGGAAAATCATAAATACTTATTTGCAATGGGTATGGTAAACTATGTTTTCATTGGTATGGTAAACTATCTTGTCATCCAATGGAGTGACTTTTTCTTGTGAAACATAAATTTTCCACAAGCACCCAAACAATTAAGCATGGTGTTTTGTGACCAATTATGAATGAATGCAACAATGAACTAAAATTTAATAGGCAAATGAACGAGCGATCAAACAATAAATCAATGCATTCACCAAAACTGCTTTCTCAAGTATCCATGGATGACTGCCAATTTTGAAATGAAGATGAATCGATGGAGAGGTTGTTGATTTACAACATTACAAGTTCTTTTAATATGTACAAATTTATATTGGTTTTCCCAAAAAAAAAATGAGAAATAAAAGTTGATGTACATTAATTAGTCTCGACCTCCAACCAAGGACTTTAGCAATGGCCTCACGATCAACTATGGTTTATCGCATATTGCTTGGTGCTTTCTACGATGTTTTCTACACAGGTTTCCTAAGATTTCTTAATATCATTTATTAATTTTTTTTATTTTCAAATTAAAATTATTTTTTATATTTTTGAAAAATTATATTCCTAATTGTAGATTGGCCCATCTCATATTGATGGGACTAAATAACCCACTCTAGTAATGGCCTCGCGATCAATTACGGTTGACTGTGTATTAATTGGTGCATTCTACGTATTAGTTGGTGTGTTCTCGCAATCAATTATGGTTGACCGCGTATTACTTGGTGCGTTCTACGTATTAGTTGGTGTGTTTTGTGATGTTTTTTTCACAAGTTTCCTAATATTTCTTAATATCATTTATTGTTTTTTTTTATTTTCAAATTAAAATTCCTTTTTATATTTTTGAAAAATTATATTCCTAATTGTTGATTGGCCCATCCCATATTGATGGGACTGAATAACCCTAGTGGATCCCAATATTATTTACATATTTGTTAGTATTTAAAATTGATTTAAAAAATAGATAAAACTAAATTAGATCGCTACCGTAGTTGCAGTCAATGCACGTCACAACAATTGATTTTGTCACTGCACAACAGCTGATCCTGTCACTTCATTCAATGTCGTTGATGCATGTCTTCTCCTCACCTTATTGAAATCCAAATGGTGAGGGTGAGTGTCTATTCCTCACTGCCTTGAAATGGAACCTCCTTGAAACAAAACTAGACAATCAAATGTTGAGAGTCCCATCTCTACTCTTTTCTTCGCCCATTTTGGACCCCTTTTGGATGTGATATTTAATAGGTCTCCTTCTTCATCATCGTCGTTGTCTTCTTCTTGTTGGGTATGTGTTATATTATTTTCGCGAGTAGTAGTGTCGAGACCGCATTTTCGGGACCGCATTATATTTAGGTGGTTTTTCGGCACATGGTTTCTTTGCCGATGGTTTTCTATTTCCGATTAAGGAATTAGGGTTTTGGAATAATCCAGGTCATTGGGTTAGGGTTTTGGATGTCGCTGGATCCTATATGTATTTTGTATTGTAAACATTGTAACACAATGAATGAATATAGAATATGCTGGTTTTCCCGGTTTGGGTTTCCAGGGGAAAAATCTCTGTGTAATGTTTGTATTTTCCATTGTATCTTTTTTGTTCTTTTCTGAATATCTGTTTGCATTAGATATTGTACAAGGTTAGGATTTACACTTCTACGAGTAATTTTCAGCTCCAATCACTCATCTGATTCCAACGCCAACTCGTTTCTCTAATCCCTTGCCCATTTACTCTCTTGTTTCTGGCACAATAATGTTCGCTCTTTGGCACTCCTTCCTATGCTCGCAGACACAAAAGGGGTGGCCTATCTCTCTCTACTACAACTACCTTCCTTATCTCTTCCATGTAGGCAGCATGCATGAAGTAAGAAGTTAGTAACTAAGGCTTAGTAGTGAGGTCCTAAACCAACCAATAAGGAAAGGTTTTGTCCCCATCCATTTGTGGTCCAACCCTTAATGCTGATGGCAGGCAGTTAACAAGGGTCAATGCCAAAGAAAATCAATACGGAGATAATGACAATTAAATTACTAATTGCATGATATTGTTTTTTTGAACCCTAATGACCATATAAACATTTAGAATCGGTAAAGTCTTGTTCTAGTCTTGAGAATATAAAAACAAGGTTGGATACTATAATCTGTTTATCTTTAACTTTGATTGATTACGTATAGGTGGTAGAAGAACTCATTGGAACATTCTTCCTCATATTCGTAGGATGTGGATCAATCGTTGTTTATAATATAATCAATGGTTCCATAACTCATCTTGGTGTTTCACTTGTATGGGGAATGGAAATGATGATCATAATTTACTCCATAGATCATATTTTTGGAGCTCATTTGAATCCTACAGTCACGTTGGCCTTTTCAGTTGTCTAGATATTTCCATGGGGTCATGTATGTATGCAATATTTTTCATACATTAGTCCCATAAGAAAATAAAGTGTACATGGATTGTTAATGGAGACGAGCAAAAGTATGAGATATAATTTGAGGATTGACATTGCTTGAGATTTTATTCACTTGAAATTACAGGTTTTATCCTACATAGTAGCTCAATTTTTTGCATCAATATATGTTGGGTTTATTATACATTTCATGTTTGGAGAAGTGGCATACATGGGAGCCACAATTTCCTCATTCCTAGAAATGAAATCCTTTTTTTTCAAAATTATTACTACGTCATTGTTGATGTTTTTGGTTTCTACAGTGACCACTAATACAAGAGTGGTAGATATCCTTACTCTTTAACTAATAAACAAGCTTATGGGATTTTTTCCTTCATTTCTTCTGATTAATGGTAATGGATAGAAAATACAACAAGCAAGATGAAAAGTTGTTCAATGTGGATTCGTTCTAACAATAGAAAAAATTACATGAAATCAAGAAAAGATAGACAGTTGAACGTTAAAATACAGTCTGTCCATGAATCAAAAATTTGCATGATTACTATGCAACTAATAGAGGTAGAAGTTATAAATGCATAAGATGTTTAGACTTGCCGAGACATATAAATGAAAACTAAACAAAGCACACATGAAACTCTCTATGATTATTATATATAATTGTTTCTATAATATGTACAGAAAACTTGAAAGCAAGATACATTAAACTTGTTTACAGAGGGTAAGACTTTTCAATAAGTTAATTATATGGGAAAAAATGCGGGGAAAAAAATGTAGAAGCCTGAGAAAAAAATAAATAGAACCATGAAAATAACTCTTCAAAACCCGTTGAAAAGACAGATTCTCCTTACACGAGATTTCCAAAATGTAAATCATATAAATCAATATATGTTTTTTTGTTTTCACAGTATTCCAAGCCCAAAACAAAACATTGCTTTCACATATGGTGGCTTTGATTCCATTGAAGCAGATGAAGTACAATGTGCCAATCAGTAACACTAGCTTATGAAAACTTATATCAAGCTTACTAGTATATAGGGTAGCTTAGTTCTCCATGGGTACTCATTATCCCGAATATAGCCTAATCTAGTTAAGCATGATTCCCATTAGTCTTAATTGTTACTAGTTGATAACCAATCCTTGTAGCACTATAGTTACACTATCTTAGCTATGTGATATCCCATATTAATTGTAGATAGGAATACAGAAAGCTTGATTAGGGAATATACGTAATATCGTAATTAGTAACACTACTGGTTTCTTTGAGCTTGTTATACTAGTTGTTTTCCCATTACTTGATAGTTGGTTATGGATTTACATTTTTCCTTCTAATAGTTACACATAGTAGCAAGTTGCATGCCAATTAACTGTAATTTAATATCGGGGGTGTTTTGGTCTCTGGTCTGCCATTTCTATGTGCAAATTAAAACTGTTCAAAAACTTGGAATTAGAAACCTTTGGGAAGACCTTCTCTTGGGTTGCATGGCTTTGAAGAAGAAGCAACAATGAAAATGGAGATGGGAGTGTACAAGGTATCGTTGCTAGCTTTTTTTACACTATTTACTAGGAATTGAATGAATGGAATGCTACCCTGCAACCTCCCACACAATAATGATGGACACTTTTCTTAAACAATGCATGCATGCTACACATGTGGCATTGAAAATCACTTTATTAACTAGTATTAATATATTTATAAATCACTTTTATCATTAGTATTATCTGTTATTAGTATTAATTATTTTATAAATCAGTTTTATTATTAGTATTATCTTCTTCACCTAGTGCACATGGTAATCACTCTGAATCTCAACATTGCTACTATCACTTCTTCCCCCTTCTGTATGATGTGGAATCTCTTCTCAGGTTTTATGATTCCTCACAAGGTAAGCTTCTCCATCCCTGCAAAAGTATATGTCTCTAACTCTCCTGTTTTTATTACATATTATCTTAATAACAAAATAGTAACTTGGATGATCCCTTGATCCTACCTTGGATTTACCTTGGGCATACTCTTATTGGGAGAACAGAGAACACTTTTCATAAGAAAGAATGATTTGTTTGTTGAGCGCAGGGTTGCCCTAAAGGTAACCCGAGCAACTTAAACAACGTGAGTTCCTTCCTTCTAAGAAATAGTTGAAGAAGCTATGCTCGTTGTTCCTTTTATGTAGCTAAAGTAAGTAAGAGTGTGGTTGGGCTACCATTTATCCCTCTCTAACTTAGATTTGTTCTTTTTTATGCATAGATTTTTCATTTTCATATTAAGAGCTTAGCTTCCTCGAGCTTCCTAGAAAGTGGGATTACCATGAGAATTTCCTACCTTGTTCCCTTTTTACGTATAGATTTTTCATTTTCCTATTAAGAGCTTAGCTTCCTTGGGCGTCCTAGCGGTTGTTTTTTTTAGAGAAACCTTACCTGGGTGGGGAAGGTGAGCACGTAAGAATTACATGAGTTCCTTCCTTGCTTTCCCCCCCTGATAAAAACAACATGACCTCCTTAGCTTTCTCTCTCTAAGAAGAGAGAATTGAGCAAGGGGGAGGGCTCAACTCAACATGGGGCCTGATCCTTGAAAAAGAAGGGGTAATCGACTCATACTTATGATGTGGGTTCAATTAATATGACAGATGATTCCCCTGTGGTGGAGATGGTATTATTGGTTGAATCTCATGGCCTGGTCACTGTATGGACTGATGAGTTTAAGAATGATAGACAAGACACGACAACCGGTGAAGCAATAGACGTTGGATTAGAGTGGTAGCGCTACATGTATATAACTGAAGATGTTCCTTATTAGAAGTATGGGTTGCATTGTTGGGATTCTACCTTCTCTTTGGCTTCATTTCGCCCTTGTAATCAAGCATCTTAACTTCCAAAGGAGATAGATGTAGGCGATAGACGTTGGATCATAGTGGTAGCGCTACATGTATATAACTGAAGATATTCCTTATCATAAGTAATCTATATTGCATTCATACTGTTTTGTTATGGTTTAAAATAAATTCTTAAAATATTTAACATAACAATGGTTCATCATAAATGTAATTATCTTAGTCATGATAATTTGTAATTATGGTTTCTCATTAAAATTGGTTCCAGTGGTTTTGGTTTTTTTTTAATTTAAATTTGATGCAGGACGGAAATTCTTAGGTTTACGAGGATTCCATGGAAATGATTAGTGTCATTTGTAAGAAAGGTTGTTTATGTAATGCAACCCTTGCTGTTACAATTTGGTCTTTTAACACTTGAAAGTAAAATTTTATATTGTGTTGATTATGATGGGTTATGTTCCTATGATTTCCATAGAAAGTAAACAATCTCCTTCGATTAAAATATTTACTAGTGGTTTTGTTGAGAAGAGTGTGTACACATTGGGTGGTTCGTGTAGGTGCAACATAACAGATGCTTGAAAGTACCAGAGATATTTGAATTTGTCAAAAAAAATTCAATGATTTAACTAGCTGAAAAAAGTTGATATGACTGAATGGTTATGAACGTCCACACTGCTCAAGGTGTTCTATTTTAAATTCATTAAAAGTGGTAAAATAATGGCCACATATAGAGATTCCTTCTATTTTAAATTCATATAAAAGTGGTAAAATAATGGCCACTAGAAAATCCAGTGAGATCTACGTATTGTATAAAATGTGCATTTTTGTTTGTAAGCTAAGGTACTAATCTATTAAAATATAGTATTGATACTGTCAAAAACATACTAATTGTCCTTGAGAATGGACAAAAATTGCACCTACCCTTAGTGGGAAACTAGGCAGGCAAAGACTTCAGAGTTCTTCTTGCCTTTTATGGGAAACCAGGCTTACAAAAACTTGTAGTTAATTGTCTATGTACTTGCTGACAAAGACTAGAAAAACTTGAAAATGCTAAATAAACCCTGAAAGAAGAACAGAGGCATGAGCATCAAGAACATGGGCCATCTGGAGGATTTTCTTCAATAAATGGGAAGCCACTAAAGTCACTGTCGTTGTTTCTGGAGGAGATGGAGTTGTCCAAACTTGGATTCTTGACCGGGAGGCCTGCACTTTTGATGAAGGGAGCCATCAACGAGCTTTTCTTGCTTGGAGAATTTACCACAACTAAAATGATGGGAGCCTCTTGAGGCACCGAGGGGCTAGGGGTGGTCCACAGAGGGAGGAGGATGAGCAGTGGGACAGTGGGTTGAGCGAGGCGAGTTGGAGGGGCTCAGAACAAAGATGTTTGGGATGCTGAGGAGGGTGCGGGCCAGGAGGTTTATAACCACCCAATAGCTTTTGCAGTGCATGGAGGTGTGAAGGGATGTCGGGAGGGAGCCTAAGACTTCGTCTTCCCAATCATTGAGCAATTGCCGCAGTGAGGCTGGAACCGAACACTTGTACCTAGCCTAGTTGGCTAGGAGCGGTGGGGGAGGAACTGTGGAGGCTCTCCCACCATGACCACTTCGCCCCAAGGTGGGGGTGGAACACCTGCGGGCAGGGATGAGGGAAGAATTGAGAATTCTGGGTGTTACGAGGGAGGAGATCCACCACCTTACGGAAAGAGTAGAGGGAAGTTTCCTATGGAGAGAAGAGAGACAACTCGCAGAGGAGACCAGGAAAGAATGGGTGGAGTGGTCGCAGATGGCAGAGATAAAAGCACCAAGACGAGCGGGTGTCAAATCAAGCACCATTATGGTTGCTAGCCTTTGGGAGTGTGTGAGCTGAAGCAACATACAGAGGAATATTAGGTGGGGAGTAGGAGCCATGGGGGGAGTTATGAAGCTTCATCTTGGGGAGGGAGGATAGTTAACATGCATGAGGGGGGGGTGAGGTGGAGCACGTCCAGACAACATACTGCGTGCTGATGGGATTGGTGGAGGCCACCAGGTGGACACCCACATACGGGGTGTATAAAATGTGCATTACCTACACTATGTTTTAAGATTTTTCTCATGGAAAGAGAATTCATTATAGGTATTAGTAACTGCTTTTTTAAATAAAGGAAAACAAGATTGGTTAAAAATGGAAAGTCTTATCAATTTATAACAGGTACAAGAATTAGGAATTAGGAAATTACTCAATCTGCAACGTTGCTAGTTCTTGTTTATGTTTATCTTTTGGTTTTTTAAGCTTAGAACCTCTGTTTTTTAACGTTTAAAACCTATGAGTATTTATATTCTTGTACCTATTTCTTGTTTACGTTTATCTTTTGGTTTTTTAAATTTATAACCTCCTGAGTATTTTTGTTATCTTTATAACGATTTTTTTTATATTCTATTTGTGATATAACAAACTAATAAAGAAACAGAACTTTTATTTTAGAAATAAAAATTATGATATACATAGATGTAGAAGGAATAATTACAAAAATAAGAGAGCTTGGTTTCTCTACATTTTTTTTGTTATTATTAGCATTTATCTATAAAATGCACCCGGCTTAGTTCACTAACTTACACTTTTACTTCCATTAGCACATCCTCCACATGTTTCTCATCAACACATCTTGTTTTGGAAAAGTTGCATTACATTATATTTTTTTTATTACATTAACATTTTTTTGGCTTTTCTCCCTATTTCTTAGCAATTAAACGTTTTTTTACAGTGTTACTGTTATGAAATCGCTGGGAAAATAAAAAATCAGTTAAACAATTTTTTATAGTGTTACTACCCAACAAACTCAAATTCTTCAATGAGGCAGGGATTAGCTACTTCACAGCTATTTCACCTTGTTTTAGTCAATAATTATGTACTTTTCCCACATCATACCAACACCCGTCGAGCCCCTTAGTGAGGCCATACAAAGTACATTGGTTGAGGTTGAGGCTTGTATTAATTGATCTATGTAATATTGAAGGAGGAATCATTCCAAAGTTGCCTCATATGCTTTTGTCTATCATTCTTCTTATGTTGAGTAGAGCACACCAGTAGAAGAAAATGTAAATAAATAATAGAGCTCTAGTAAGGTGAATAGCAAAGACAATTCCGTCATCTAAGCATCAAACATTTAATAAATTCATCTCGAGGGTAGACATAATTGTCATTGTTAATGTAATTGTGCTTTGCAAGTATATTGATAATGTAATTATCTATGATAAGCACTTGTGTTGTAAAAAATATCAGTTTCATTTAAACTTAAAGGAAGTGAGATGGTGAGTAATAGTAGGGAAATAAAGAGTGATTAAAATGAAAAACTCAGTTAGTCTTAAGTGTGAGAGTCACAGTTGGATTCAAGAAAACTTGGTTAAAATTCAGCCACATAAATTGTTCAAAATGAGGATTTCTTTGTGAATCATACATAGGTTTCGACATTGAATATGAATATTTTCTATTCTCCATATCTTAAGCTTCCAAAATGTAATAGGATGGAAGAAACAATGCTTGTTTCAATTAGGCATAGTGATCAACCTATTAAGAAGGATACAAAGGATTTTTCTAGCAAGGGAATTTGATGAGCCGTTTGGTATGTTTGTGAAGGAGAATGTGAAGAAGAAGACTTACCTCTTTTCTTTATAGACGATTCAAAATAGAAGGTTGGATTGCACACACATTGGACATGTAATTGATGTGTTGTATCTTCCCAAGGTTGATATTTCACGTGTGTTAATTGTTTACTCTCTCTCCATGTTGTAAGGTCAACTTGTCAATCGATGCATGCCATCCAATCATCACTTTCATAACTAAACATAAAATCATACCACACAATGTGCCATTAGGTTCATCAAACATGGTGTATGTTAATATTGCATTGAGTCCTATATTATGAACCAAAATCTATTTTCCTTTAACAATAAGGTCTTCAATAAACACATTGTAGTAGAATTCAAATCCACATAATACATATTGCATAATACAAATTCATGAAAGGAAATGAAACTAAGTCATGGAAGTAAGGGAATGAAACTAAGTCATTAAAGGAAATGAAATTAAGTCATAATCAAGCAAGTGAAACATTAAGACTCATTTAAATAGTCCATTTCAAAAGAATGATCACAGTTGCAAAGAAAAAAAGGAACCAAAGTCTATACAAACCAAAAAAAATTTATATTCAAACTAAAAACCTAAAAGAGGGTCCCCAATTTTTTCTCAAAACTTAGAGGGGTTGTTGAGGGATTAACACCATCCTTGTATACATATGCTACACCCTGATATATTGATAGAAATCACCATCCATCAAGGGAAGTATTGGAATTATGTTTTCACATAATAGTGAATGCATTGGTATGGCTAAGGGTAGGAGTAGAATCAATAGATGTTTCTTTACCTTATTGCTTTTATG
>JZKD02S0538551.1:410037-424531 GCA_000966675.3 Picea glauca
TATCTATCTTGGGATTCAAGCCCCTGATCTAGCCCATAATTAGTTCGAGTGCTTCAATTCATTTCCTCAAAAAAATAAATTTGTGTGGGAACACTTTATAGAGGGTACACTAGGTCAAAACTTCCTTTCTCCACCCTGATTTCTTGTTGTCAAGTGAACCACAACTTTAAGAAAACATAATTCCACTATAAGTCATAATGTAACGTACTTCTCTAGTATAAATTATCATTACTGAGAAATTATTCAATCATTATAAACTATAGAAAATTAAATAAGAGAGACAATGATATAGAACCTATAGAATAAAACCCTTGTATTGATAATCAAGAAAAGAGATATAAATGTTCATAGGCCGCTTCGACAGGGAAACCTCCTTTGAGCAGAGCTCCTATACAATAACAACTATGTACAAACCTTTTTTTCAAGGAAAACCTCACAAAAAAAACCTTCAAGTACTTCTCATGATCCATTGATGGTAAACGAGGTATACCATCAACCCTAGTGATGGAGCCTAACATCGATGTAACATCTTGCTCTTGTGTGCACTGAGCGAACTTATTCTTTGAGGACACTTGCGTGCAAGTGATCTGGGTTATTATATTGTTGGTTGCTTTGATTATGATTATGAGATATTGTGGATTTGATGATATGTCATTTTGTTGTATTTACATAGACAGGTGCTATTGATTGGGTTCTTGATGCAGGAGCATATCCCACGTCAAGCGAGCCAGCGCAAAAGCATTGGACAGCTGGACAAGCCAACACAAATTTTGAAAGCACTTTGGAATTGTTGCGCAAATCTTAAATGAACCATTAAGACGAGGCACACCTGTATATTGTAATGGACCTTGAGCAGATAGCTCTTGTCCTTAATAGATAGACGACATTTAATATAGTTAATGCAGGTAGATAGGATTTTAATTCTTAGATTAGACAGTTTAGAAGGAGGGAAACGGATATAGACACCCTCATTGTGCATTGTAACATTATTCAGGAATAGATAGAGAATTCGGGGAGGAGAGAAAGCAGAGAGCTGTGTAGAGAACACCCATGTACTAATATTTGAATTAATAGGAGAGGATTGGTTCAAATTCATGGTTTTGTGTCTGATTCTCTGTGTATTGATGTTGATATGATCATGAATGTTTGTTTTCCTGTTATGCATTTTCTTTGATATGTTGTGCATATGATTTCATGGTTGAGTTTGAAGTCTAAAAGAAAGGAGGAATAAGTTTCAATTGTTTCTCTATCTGAGTGAAGATTCCTCCAAGGAGTGCAGTCGAAAACATCCGCAAGGAGTGCGTTGATGGAGGCTCAGGTGGTTTAACTCTTGTTCTCATTCACCCAGAAGTGAAATTGGGTTGTTGGAGCCATGCAAGGAGTGCGTAGGCCAAGGGAGAGTCTCAGTTGTGAATCTGAGTAGAAGCTTTGGAGGACTGTTGTTGTAGGCATGCGTAGAGTCAGGGGAGGATGAACACTTGAAGTGTTTACAGAGTTTCCGCAAGGAGTGTGAGAAAAGGGTTCTCTTTTCTAAGAGACTGAGAAGCTGAAAAAGAAAAGAGAGATCAGGAGGAGTAAAGCCTTCAAATATATTGGAGGATCACACAGGAGGTTTCGCATCAAGAAATCCTCAAGGAGGGAGAAGCGATAGTCACGATCTTATGGAAGGAACTCATGGAAATCCCGTCAGCCGTCAGATCCGACAGATCAGAACTATCCATCATTTAGGATGCGTGTCAGGAGATCCAAAGAAGTTGGGGTTCGGAGTATCAGGAGTTTCCAGGGCAGAGTATTCATGCCGCTTGGAATCATGATCCGCGATATCCCGACGGTGGAAGGATAGTGGGCCACATGAATTGGTGGAAGACAGATGGCACACCATATCAGAGTTTGGGGAAAGTAAATTCCTGAACATTCTGGCATTAGGATTCGCGATCCCGTGAAATCTGAAATTTCGATAGAAGTGACGAGAAGTGGAAAGGTCAACTCGTATGTGTGTGTCGGAGTTTCGATGCATCGAACATCAGGAGTTGGTAAGACGAGTTACTTGGCATCACGAGTAGTGAAACTGTGACAGAGCAAATTCTGATAGAGGCAATAAAAGGTCAGTGTTGATTGGCCATCGGGTCTCGGGGATTCGAGAGCCCAGTGTCCGACCTTTGACATCGCGAAGTTGCAAAGTCCGATTCCACGATAAGAAAAAAGAGGGGATTACATGAAAAACCTATGTGGGTGTAGATTTCCCGATAGGGAAATAGAAGGATGAGTGAGTTCTTCGAGCCGTGGGAAGAAGAAGATCCTATGAAGCGGACGTGCTAGTGAGGGCGCGGCTGCATCAGAGTGGTATCAAAGAAAGAAAATTCTTTTCTTTCTATAGTAGAGAAGGAAGAGAATTCACCATGCCTCCCAGGAAAAGGGAAGTGCAGTCACTCGATCCAGAGGATAGGGAAATGTCGAGATGAAGAGGCAGGCAGATGGCAGATCCATCCATAGAGAAGCAAATGCATGATCTACGAGCTAGACTCAAAGACATGGAGACAACCCAACGACGCACAGCTAGTGCAGGGGATCTGAGTGATTCCGAGAGCGAAATTGAGGCTAAATGCGAAGAGGAAGGATGGGTGCAAATCCAAAGATGGGCATTCCAGTTTACGAGGGAAATCTGGATGCAGCAGAGATTCTGGATTGGATCAGAGCTCTTGACACCTACTTCGATTATGAAGATGTTGAAGAGGATAAGAAAGTCAAGCATGTTGTCACACGCTTGAAAGGACATGCAGCATTATGGTGGGACGAGCTACAAGCAGATAGAAGCTGCAAAGGTAAGCAGAAAATTAAAAGCTGGGATCAAATGATTGCAAATATGAAGGCAAAGTTCATCCCAAGAGATTATCAAATTACTCTGTTCAGGAGGATGTAGAAGAATAAACAGAGGAATTTTATCGAATGAACATCAGGGCAGGTCATCAGGAGAGCGATGATGAGAAAGTTGCCAGGTATATGAATGGCATGAGATATGATATCCAAGATGAAATAAGCATGGTAACCATCAGAACTATGGAGGATGCTTATCAGATGGCTTTGAAAGCTGAAGAGAAGATGAGCCGTAAGCTAGGTCAATGAGAGCAAGGCAGAAGTCAACCAACAGGAAATTCAATTGCCCAAGACAAATTCCAGAAGCCCAGGAATGACTGGAAAAAGCCTCAGACTCGTACCGAGAGAGGTGGAAGTTCACAGCGAGGGAAAAATGCTGAGCAAAGAGAACAAAATACTGAGCAGAAAGGAGGGTATGCCGATAATAACATGTTTCCTCGTACCAGAGGTAGAGAAAGAGGAAGAGGTGGAGTAATCACTTGCTTCACGTGTGGGAAAAATGGGCACAAGTCATTCGAGTGTCCAGAGAAAAAGAAGGACATTGGAGAAGCTCACATCACTGAAGCATAGAGACGGGATGTTGAGGTCGAAGACGCTGAAGGCGGAAGATCGCTCATGATGCAAAAAGTCCTTTTGATGCCCGAGAAGGACATGGAAAGTTCAGTCCAAAGGACCAGACTCTTTAGTACTACTTGGAAGACCAAGGACAAGGTATGCAAGGTCATTGTAGACAGTAGTAGCACGGATAATCTCATATCTACAGAGATGGTAGAGAAGCTGGAGCTCGAGAGGACTGATCACCCGAGTCCATACAGAGTTTCGTGGCTACAAAAAGGACACCAGGTAACTATTACTAAACAATGCTTGGTTGAATTCAAAATAGGTGGATATAATGATAAGATTCGGTGTGATGTCATTCCCATGGATGTTTGTCATCTATTGTTGGGTAGACCATGGAAATATGATAGGAATGTGATTCATGACGGAAGAATGAACACATATACCCTGGAGAAGAATGGGAGAACCCAAATGTTGCTTCTAATAAAGGATAAGGAGGTGAAACCAGAAGTAAATAACACAGTACTTCTCATGAGTAGTAAGGAAATTCTTACCAAGGTGAAGAAGAAAGAAGATCCACAATTCTTTGTGGTCAGAAAGCCAAGAATTGTTCTGACTAGCACAAGAGTGGATGATCTACCAGAGGATATTTGAGAACTACTGGAAGAATTTGCTAACATCGTGGTGGACAAATTACCTCATTCGTTGCCACCGATGAGGAGTGTGAGTCATCATATAGACCTCATACCAGGAGCTAGTTCACTGAATAAAGCTGCGTACAAGTTGACATCGCAAGAAAATGAGGAGGTTAAAAGACAGGTCCAGGAGTTGTTGGACAAAGGGTTAGTTAGGGAAAGTTTGAGCCCGTGTGTCGTTCCAATGGTACTCAGTCCAAAGAATGATGGAGGTTGGCGAATGTGTACCGACTCGAGGGCCATCAACAAGATAACCATCAGATACAGGTTTCCATTACCACGGATGGATTATTTAATGGATTGCTTGAGCAGAGAAAAATACTTTTCAAAGATTGATCTGAAAAGCGGATATCACCAGATTCGTATGAGAGAAGGTGATGAATGGAAAACAACATTCAAAACAAAAGAAGGTTTGTATGAATGGCTAGTCATGCCGTTTGGCTTGAAAAATGCACCAAGCACCTTTATGAGGTTAATGAATGAAGTCCTGAAGGGATTCATTGGGAAATCTGTCATCATGTATTTGGATGACATACTAATTTTCAATAAGACGAAGGCTGAACATATGAAGCATTTGGCCATTGTGATGAAGAAGCTACAGCAGGAGAAGTTGTTGATAAACATAAAGAAATCTTCGTTTATGAAGATAGAACTCATTTATATGGGTTTTTTTATATCTTCGAATGAATTAAGGATGGATCCGGATAAGGTAGAAGTGATTAAGAATTGGCCATCACCAAGAAATATTTTTGAGGTGAGGAGTTTTCATGGACTGGCTAGTTTCTACCAAAAATTCATTAGAAATTTCAGTGGGATTAGCGTAGCGATGATGGATACAGTAAAGAAAAGACATAAATATTTTCACTGGACAGTGGAGGCTGAGAAGAGCTTCAATCTGTTGAAACAGAAGATCACAGAACAACCAGTTCTGGTGTTGCCGGATTTTCAAAAGACATTTCAAGTAAAATGTGATGCAAGTGGGTTTGCCATAGGAGCAGTCTTGAGTTAGGAGGACAGACCAATAGCATATTTCAGCGAGAAGATGAATGAGGTGAAGTTGAAATACTCCACGTATGATAAATAATTCTATGCTATCATCCAGGCATTGAAGAAGTGGAGGCATTACTTGATCCCAAAGGAATTTGTTCTATATAGTGATAACCATGCATTACAGTTTGTGACTCAACAAGAGAAGTTGAATCAGAGACATGTAAAATGGGTAGAGTATATGCATAACTTCACGTTTGTGATTAAGCATATTTTGGGTACTGCTAACAAAGTGGCTGATGCTTTGAGCAGGAAATGTTTGCTGTTGCAGGAGTTCAAAGTCAGGACGCTGGGTTTTGATGATCTCAGGGACATGTATGCAGATGATCAGAATTTTAAGGAAGCGTATGAAGAATTTGAGAACCCAGTTCTCAGAGACAGAAGCCAGTGGACAGAGTGCATGATCCAAGAAGGATTGTTGTTCAAAGACAATCAGTTATGTATTCCAAATTGCTCCATGAGGGAGAATTTTCTGAAGGAGAAACATAGCGGAGGATTGGCCGGACATTTCGGTCATGATAAGACATTCGTAAAGCTGAGTGAGTCATACTTTTGGCCAGGGATGCGGTCAGAGGTCAAGAGGTTCGTAGATAGGTGTAGAATTTTCTAGCATTCAAAGGGGAGGAAGCAGAATGCAGGTTTTTATCAGCCATTTCCCATACCGGAAAGACCATGGGAGGCGATTAGCATGGATTTCATATTGGGGTTACCAAGGATGCAAAGAGGATTTGATTTGATCTTTGTGGTAGTGGATAGGTTTTCCAAGATGGCACATTTTATTCCATGCCAGAAAACCAGCGATGCGACTCATATCGCAAATCTAATTTTCAAGGAGGTCGTTCGACTTCATGGCCTACCGAAAAGCATAGTTTCAGACAGAGACACGAAGTTCGTAGGACATTTCTGGAGGACACTGTGGAAAAAGATGGGAACTAACTTGATGTTTAGTTCTACCTATCATCCTCAAACAGATGGACAAACAAAAGTGGTCAACAGAAGTCTGGGAGACTTACTAAGAATCTTGGTGACAGAGCACCATAGCAGTTGGGACACCATATTACCACAGGCAGAGTTTGCATACATTGACTCTGTGAATAGGAGCACAACCAAAAGCCCATTTCAGATTGTGTATGGTACACAGCCGAGAGGATTTTCTGAATTAAGGGATTCATAATAGACTGCTACTAGGAGCGCAAGTGTTGAAGAGTTCGCAGAGGCAATGAAGGAAATTCACAGTCAGGTGAAGTAGCGACTGTTGAATTCAAGCCAGGAATACAAGCGCAGAGTCGACCAATGGAAAATACAACTTTAGTTTGAAGTTGGTGATCTGGTTCTGGCACACTTGAGAAAAGAGAGGTTCCTGAGGGGAACATACAATAAATTGAAAATGAAGAAAATCGGGCCATCCAAGGTCTTGAGAAAATTTGGAGAAATTTCTTATGAGATCGAGTTATCGGATGGAATAGGAGTATCTCCGATATTCAACATCACGGATTTATACCCATACAGGGCTGGAGAAGTGAAGACTAGAACTAAGCAGCCAGTGATCCAATGGATGAAACAAATGCCAGTTGCAGAGAAGCCGCAATTGGAATGCATACTGGACAAGAGAGTGGGTAAGAAGACCAGGCAGAAAGAATACTATGAGTATATGTTCAAATGGAAGGGCCATCCAGTGAAAGACGCCAGTTGGGAAAATGAAGCAGATATTTTGAAGCATGGACAGACCGTGTAGGAGCTCATGGACAGGAGCCCATGAAAGTTTTCAAGCGAGGGAGTATGATGCAGGAGCATCTCCCACGTCAAGCAAGCCAGCGCGGAAGCATTGGACAGCTGGACAAGCCAGCACAAATTTTGAAAGCACTTTGGAATTGTTGCACAAATCTTAAATGAACCATTAAGACAAGGCGCACCTGTATATTGTAATGGACCTTGAGCGGATAGCTCTCATCCTTAATAGATAGATGACATTTAATATAGTTAATGCAGGTAGATAGGATTTTAATTCTTAGATTAGACAGTTTAGAATAAGGAGGGAAACGAATATAGACACCCTCATTGTGCATTGTAACATTATTCAGGAATAGATAGAGCATTCAGGGAGGAGAGAAAGCAGAGAGCTATGCAGAGAACACCCATGTACTGATATTTGAATTAATAGAAGAGGATTGGTTCGAATTCATGGTTTTGTGTCTGATTCTCTGTGTGTTGATGTTGATATGCTCATGAATGTTTTTTTTCCTATTATGCATTTTCTTTGATATGTTGTGCATATGATTTCATGGTTGAGTTTGAAGTCTAAAATAAAGGAGGAATAAGTTTCAATTGTTTCTCTATCTGAGCGAAGATTCCTGCAAGGAGTGCAGTCAAAAACATCCGCAAGGAGTGCGTTGATGGAGGCTCGGGTGGTTTAACTCTTGTTCTCGTTCACCCAGAAGTGAAATTGGGTTGTTGGAGCCATGCAAGGAGTGCATAGGCCAAGCGAGAGTCTCATTTGTGAATCTGAGCAGAAGCTTTGGAGGACTGTTGCTACAGGTGTGCGAAGAGTCAGGGGAGGTTGAACACTTGAAGTGTTTGCAAAGTTGCCATAAGGAGTGCGAGAAAAGGGTTCTATTTTCTAAGAGACTGAGAAGTTGAAAAAGAAAAGAGAGCTCAAGAGGAGTAAATCCTTCAAATCTGTTGGAGGACCGCACATGAGGTTTCGAATCAAGAAATCCTCAAGGAGGGAGAAGCGACGGTCACAATCTTGTGGAAGGAACTCGTGGAAATCCCGTCAGCCGTTAGATTCGACAGATCAGAACCGTCCATCATTTAGGATGCGTGTCAGGAGATCCAAAAAAGTCGGGGTTCAGAGTATCAGGAGTTTCCAGGGCAGAGTATTCATGCCGCTTGGAATCACGATCCGTGATATCCCAACGGTGGAAGGATAGTGGGGCCACAGGAATTGGTGGAAGACAGGTGGTGCACCATATCAAAGTTCGAGGAAAGTAAAGTCCTGAACATTCTGGCATTAGGATTCGCAATCCTGTGAAATCCAAAATCCCGATAGAAGCGACGGGAAGTGGAAAGGTCAACCCGCACGTGTGTGTCGGAGTTTCGATGCATCGGACATCGGGAGTTGGTAAGACAAGTTACTTGGCATTGTGAGTTGCGAAACCGTGACAGAGAAAATTCCGATAAAGGCAAGAAAAGGTCAGCGTTGATTGGCCATCGGGTCTCGAGGATTCAAGAGCCCAGTGTCTGACCTTTGACATCGCAAAGTCGTGAAGTCCGAGTCCCCGATAAGAAAAAAGAGGAGATTACACGGAAAACCTCTGTGTGTGTAGATTTCCCGATAGGGAAATAGAAGGAAGCTTGAGTTCTTGAGGCCGTGGGAAGAAGAAGATCCCGTGAAGCAGACGTGCTAGTGAGGGCGTGGCTGCGTCAGTTCTCCTGAGTGTGCAGGACTCTGGACATTGAGGATGTAGAGGCATCGATGAAACCCCTTGGACTCCATATCGAGTCAGGGAGTGGTCTGTTAGGGTTTGAATATTGTTGATGTGACATATGTACATATGATTAGATGTTATGGTGATTGATTATTATTGCTAACATGATTCGTTGATCGATGCAGGCTGACGATAGCTTGCCAACTAGACTCACATTTGGAGTAGAGGGGTCACGCACGATAACCAGAGACTTTGAGGGAGAGGTATGGTGGTGGCCCTACCACAACCTACTAGCACTCCCATCGTGGCTCAAACTATAGGTTAAAGATTACCTAGTTTGAGAAGACCCATGATGTAGTGAGGGCAGACTATGATAGTCACTCACGATGATTCTAAAGGGTGCACAATAAGGCAGGGGCCTTATTCCTTAGAGGCCATTAGTCTCCCACAAGATCACCTGGCAGAGTATTGACTCTAGGGGTTTGACGTCTACCAAATTCAGTCAAGAGGCAAGTGGAACCCTTGGAGCATGTAGTGCATCTTGAAGGGCACATCGCATGAAGAAAATGGAAGGAGGCGAGTGGCACCCTTGGAGCACGTAGTGCGTCTTGAAGGCCACATCATGATTTTAACTATGATAAGTTAATAAACCTAGTGCCTAGAAATGCATTACCTGTTCAGTCTTAAAATCAATGGAGTGATAAGTAATCTCTGATCTTTGCATTTTCTTTTATGCATAATCCCTACGTCCTTCCCAGAATTTTATCTCTGCATTTTCTTGAATAATAAATCTCTACGCCTGAATGATAAATCTTTGTGTTTTCTAGAATGATAAATCTTTGTGCTTGAATGATAAATCTCTACATTTTCTTGAATGATAAATCTCTACGCTCGAATGATAAATCTTTGCGTTTTCTTGAATGATAAATCTCTGTGCTTGAATGATACATCTCTGTGTTTTCTGGAATGATAAATCTCTGTGCTCGAATGATAAATCTTTGCGTTTTCTTGAATGATAAATCTTTGCACTTGAATGATACATCTCTGCATTTTCTGAATGGTAAAATCTCTACGTTTTTGAATGGTAAAATCTTCATGTTTTGAATGGTGAAATCTATGCGTTTGAATGGTTAAATCCCTACATTTTTGAATGGTAAAATCTCTACATTTTGAATAGTGAAACCTCTGCGTTTGAATGGTAAAATCATTGTGTTTGAATGGTAACATATTTGCGTTTGAATGGTAAAATCCCTGTGTTTTTGAATGGTAAAATCTTTGCGTTTTGAATGGTGAAATCTCTGCGTTTGAATGGTAAAATCCCTGCGTTTTTGAATGGTAAAATCTCTGTGTTTGAATGGTAAAATCTTTGAGCTTGAATGGTGAAATCTCTTCGTTTGAATGGTAAAATCCCTGGGCTTTTGAATGGTGAAATCTCTTCTTTTGAATGGTAAATCTCTGCATTTTGAATGTTAAAATATCTGCGTTTTCTTGATTAATCTCAGCATCCCCATGCCCAACGAATAACATCTTCTCTCGGATTCAAATGTTTTCGTTTCCAACTTCCTTTATGTTTTTGGGATTTATTATATATATTCAAGCTAAAATATTAAATTATTTTATGCTTCTCTACAGATTCCTTCTCATTCAAGGGTTTATTTAATATATTAAATATAGATCTGTAAAATTTAGATCATTTTCTTTAATATGCATAGGCTTCCTTTGGTTAGATTCAATACTTAGTCTTAGACGGCATGGGGCTTCTAATTATTCTCCTATGGGTGTTTTATATTAAAAGGTTATATTATTAACGCATATGAAATTAGAGACATTGGAGATTCTAACCATCTTCGGGGAATATCAATTTACAAAGTCTGTACCTCCACTCAAAACTAAAAATTTGACTGAGACTATCATTTCCGCCCGAACACATCAATATATTTGGTAGGTTTATTAAAAGACCTAAATTACTATGTTCATATTATTAATGTTATTTAGGGAAATCTATTTTTGTAAAGAAAGAGAATATCAAATTACAAAGTCTATACTTCTTTCACTGAAAAACTAAAAATTGAATGAAACTATAGTTTCTTCACCATAAGAAGGCATTAGTAGATTGATAGATTGATTTCAAGACCCTAATCACTATTATTAATGTTAATTATGAAAATTTGTTACAATATCGTACTGAAGCTTGCTTAGCCTTTAATTCCTAATGCCTTATGCTCTTACTCAATTGCTTGATGATTGATGGATTAAATAAATGGATGAATGGCTTAAGGAGAGATACCTAATGTAATAGTGGTGTTGAATTAATGGATTGATAAGAATATTGATCTTCTTGGGTGTTTAAATAAATTTATAATCTTATCCTTCTTTGTGCCAGGGGATAATGTGGTTGTATAGATGATTAAGTGATTAGTCCTTGCGCCATGTAATAAATCGATGATTCTCTTATGCCTTGAATTTAATGTTGACATATTATTGATCATGTAATTAGCTCACTACTGCACCATTACAAAATTGATGTGATTGGTTTATAATTTACTACTCATGCGCCATGATTTTAGGATAGTGAGATTGATTGTTGACCTTCTAACCATGCAGGATAGGTTGAGTGGGCAGTTATTGTAATTTTCAGTGTCTGGTTGATCATAATTGTTGTACACTTCATTTGGTTGTGATGCGCTAAACTGCATCGTTATTTATGCTAGTGTTGAACATGTGTCATCGTTATAACATTAATGTGTTGGCCTGGTATTGTCGTCTATTTAGATGATGTGTACATGGTAATGAATTTTTATGTTGTTGTGTTTATTTTGAGATGTTATAATCATGTCATGATGATTCCATTGTCCTAACAAAAAAAAAAATTGCACTTTCTTTGCATCGCCTGGAGTAGTAATGACTGAGGGGTCTTATAGTCGAGGAGATCAAGAGAGTCGAACCTCAGATCTACACAACTTTGGGGGAGATATCTCACATCTGGGTCATGATCACTTTAGCTATAAGTAGGGATAACACTTGACAAAACATTACATAGCCTTTTATCTCTATAAATAATTTTCACTAGAAAAACCCTAGATTTCAGTGGTCCCATCATTAATGAGTACCAACCCCCTGATCGAAATTATTTTGTAAATATGACCCTTTTATATTGAATAACTACCCTCTAAATACGCAATGGGATTTATTCATAAAAGGTGACCTTGTACATAAATTCACTAGCTACCAAGTACTCCAAAGTAGAGAGGTTAGGGTAGGACCCTAACATGCCATCCCCCTTCAAAAGTAGTGTTTTCCTCAAGGTTATAGGTGTGTAAATTATTGTAAAATCATTGGTGGTTCCTAGGTGGTGTCATTTGACTATGTATCCTTCCATTGTATTAGAACTTCTTAAACTCAACATGAGTGTAATCATTGTTATCTTATGGATAATAATTCTTTCATCTGTAACCAAAAGGAWCCCCCTTCATTAGGTTATATAAGGATGCTATAAACTTGAAAATTTGGACCCACAAYCTTCTTCAAATAGGACAYATGAAAAAATGGATGAATGTTGGAATTGGCTAGAAGAGCCAATTGATAGGCAACTTGTCCAATGTGATAATGTATCTAATCAAGCCCATATAATTTGGATGTTAGTTTCTAGGAGCCATTGTCTTTGAGAGTGGCTTGTTTATATGGATAGAGATGAAGGAATACATAGCCTCCTTCTTCAAAACAATTCTCAAAGTGATGTTGATCAACTTGTTGCTTCATTAGATTTCTAGCCAAAACCATAGTTTCCTTATGCGTGCATAGAATGCCTACTTTGATGTTAGTGTGTGATCCACTTCATGAAAATTGGATGTGCTTGGTAAATATGAAGAAACTAAAGAAGGTTTTTGGCCATAGATAGCTTCATATGGTGACATTTTTGTGTCATTGTGATAAGTAGTGTTGTACAACCATTTAGAAAAGGGTTTCCATTGAACCCATTTATGTTGTAAGTCATTGAAATACACTATAAGTATGTTTCTAATCATTTTTTACCATCTTGGTTTGACTGTATTTTGGGGAATGGAAAGATTTGATCATGTTCAATTTTTTTCATTATAGTTTAAACAACATTTGACATAATTTTCTGGTAAAGGTGGGATCACGATCCCAGAAAATGAAAGTAGGTGTTATTGGATTAATCGGTAAATGCATACATAAACTGATCTCCCTAGATCCACCTAGATATAGAACAAAAAAAGGCAGGACATGGTGTTTTCCCTAAGCTTTAGTCATCTAATTTACTATCAAACAAGAGATGAGTGACATACCTTTGAATATCACTTCATTATATCTTTGTTGTCCTTGCTCCACTCTGGTGCTCTTGTGATATTAGATCTGCAATGACACAAACCAACCCAAGTGAAAGAAGCAATAGTATATTCAATGAAAACTTATACATGTGATCAAGGAGTCATGTAATAAAATGAGAATGATTTTATGGAAAATAAACATGCCACTGTATTATATTAAGTAAAAGTGTAAGACACAACCAAACAACCTTGATGTTGCAAGGTTCCCTTTCAGTGGCCCTTTGCTCCAACACACACACTTGCTCCTAACTTGCATGAAGAAGATCCAAAATAACTTGATGGAAAAATGAAGACCTCAAGAATCAATTGAAATAGGATTCCTCACACAATTCTCATCCTATTCCTTCATTAATTCCTTTCTTAACCTTGCTTAACCTTTTCCATGAGAAACCCATCATTATATAGGAGAAAGAGAGATGGTTAACGAGATTAGGATGATCCCACCAAATCAAATAAGTGAGTAGGATCCAAACCATACAGATGCCACCTCATATTCTAGAAGATTCATTCTATAACTTTCGTGAACTTCGTCCTTTTCTCAGTCTTTCAACACTGCTACACCCTGACTATAGAGCAGCCTGCAGAAACAATGCAATCCAGGTTTAGGATAGACTGCGATGATCAAGAATTTTCGCACTGTGTCATATGTCTAGCCTATGACATCCTTCTAAAAATAAGTTTGTAGAAGAGGAAGCCAACCACTTTCCACATGAAGATAGGTTCTTTTGGAATCCTGAACACATGCCATAGAAACATCACCAGGGTGACCAAAATAATGTGTAATAGTAGGCATGCCATGTATATTAAAATTATGATCCATTAAGACTTAGGAAACTATGGATGGTGTAAATGGGTGTGGTAAGCCAAAAAAGGGAGCATATTTGAAAATGTAATCAACTAGCACCATGATTATTGGATTTTTCTAGTCCGATTATAAAATCCATGTAATTGTTAGTCTGGATGCATGTTAAAATTGGTAGTGGTTGTAATGCCTCGATGGTCTTTAGTATTTCACCCTTTTTCCTTTAACAAGCCTCACATTTAGTGAAAAAATTATGGATTTCATTTTTCATGCCTTCCCGAAAGAAAGAGTACTTAGTGCATTTGTATATTTTCTAAAATCCAAAGCGACTCATTGTAGGGGATGAAGGCAACTCCTCCAACACCAATTTTTTTAAAGTTGAATTCTACACTAAAAAAAGATGAACTTTATGTTGGGAAACAAAATTACAACAATAAGGTTTTAAAATCCACGTCTCATTAATTATCATCCATCGATTATGTAAACTTATGAGGTGTTGGAAACTATATGTGAAAAACTATAGAGGTCTGATCTACTAAAAATGAAGTATCTAAAAGTTCTAATGTTCTGTTGTAGTCATAATAATCAACTGTGGATTTGCAATGGAAACCACTCTAACTCCATTTCACATATCCTAGGTTCTAATTACCATCTCTTCATATAGTTTGTTGGAAGTCATATGGGATTGACACCATTTCCCAGTTAAATGAGAAAGTGGGTAAGATGATTAACTATTATTTG
>JZKD02S0538551.1:442912-454292 GCA_000966675.3 Picea glauca
AGTGTAAAATTGTTCAGTGATAACAGCTAGCGTTTTACTGTTAGATCACTAGGAAGCCATTTTCAGATTTGAAAATTAGTCACATAGAGTTGCATGTGAAAATTGATACGGTATTAGAGCTTTGGATATGAAGAGAAGGGGATCAAATTAAGACACATATTTGGCTACAACATTGGAGGAATGTTGTTCTTGCTCTTGTTCCACGTAGGCCACAAGTGATGGCTCTGAGAGGGAGATATAGTGACATTTACAGGTGGAAATATGTTAGATGGTTTATGGTTTGAGACATGGATTATTTTTTCTAGATCAGGAGTTGTGCGCTATTGCATCTTAGTGGTGTGGTAGGTTGGGAGTTTTGGTGGATTGGTGGAGAGCTCGATTTGCAGTAGTATGTTGTGTGGCGAGTTTCCAACTCCGAGGATGGACTTCCAATGACTTTTCATAGTAATTTGTGATGGGTGCAGCTTAGTTTCTTTGGAATAGATGAGATAGCTTCAGACGTTTGGCATGTTGATGAGATAGATTCTTTAT
The DNA here is from genome assembly GCA_000966675.3 of Picea glauca. Lineage (NCBI taxonomy): Eukaryota > Viridiplantae > Streptophyta > Pinopsida > Pinales > Pinaceae > Picea > Picea glauca. The sequence continues at coordinate 443,444 of JZKD02S0538551.1, forward strand.
TGGGTTGGAGAGTTTCACATTTTCAAGGTGAGATAATGTATGAGGTATTTAACCCAAGAGGATGAGGACACTTGTAGAGATGAGTTGTAGAGGTCTAGAGTGGACTAGAATGAGTGTCCAAAATTTCGGGAATGTTTAGAGAGAGGAAATAGGTTTAGTTGCAGTGTGTACGTAGACATAGAGAGTTTTGTGACTTGGATGATGGAATTGGGAGGAAGTTCATTGGATGGTCATGAATTGGATGAGTAGGATGCTTAACTTTGAGGATTACATGGATCTTATATAGTGGGAACCACTACCAAATGATAGGGGCATATGATTTGTTTGTGAGTTTCATAGTGTTTGACTCATGTATGTATAAGGAGCTTGGTAGGAGGACTAGGTAGGTAGTATAGGGATCTAGAGAAGTGGTATTCTAGATGGAGTGAGGGGATGTGTTGAGAGTGGAAAATGTGTTATGGGTGCCAGGAGTTTGTTCTCAGCCTTAGGGATTAAGGAGTAGGGATATTCAATGTTACTCCAAGATGGAAATATGTTATTGGATGTTGAGTTGGTGAATGTAGGATTGTGGTGTCTTCCCAGGTTTTGGGAACCTTTTTTGCAAGGGATCTGTGCACGAGAGATATTTCCAGGGTTTGAGAGGATATGGAAAAGTTGTATCCAGGCGGAGACTCAGTTAGTGATAAGGGATGATATGGATGGTATGGTGAAGGGAAGAAGAGGAAGAAGAGGTTCTCTTAGGAGAGGGGCTTCTCCCAAGAGAGAATCATATCCAAAGTTGAGATGGAAGAGGGATATTAGTAATATATGATGCTTTGAGTTCCATGATTTTGGTAATTATTCTTCACAATGTCCACACTGGAGGGAAAGGGGAATAAGGCATTAGACATCGAAAACAGAGATTGATGAGGTTACAGACAAGTTCCAGAGGGAGATCTTGTTGGTCTCCACCCTTTTAGGTATAGTTTCCAACATGGGGACTTGGTTGGTGGATAGCGGAGCATATTTCCATATGATAGGTACTAGAGAGTTGCTTGACACTTTCACAAAGGCTGGTTGAGACTTGTGTGTGGAGCTTGTCACTGGATCCAAGCATGTAGTATGAAGATCTGGTACAATATCATTCTGATTAGAGTCAAAAGAGATGATGAAGGTGTCTAATGTGTTATGGGTTCTATAAGTTAGGAGGAGTGTTCTCTCATTGTCAAAGATTGAGAAAAAGGGGTGCCACATATAGTTTCGAGAGGGACAGGTGTTGTTTTTCCCTAGATAATCTAGCTTCGGATCAAACATGATTCCTGGAATTATGGAGGGAAAATATATATAGGCTAAGGAGACAACCTATGTATGCTATGGCTATCAGGATCAGAGAAAAAGATGAGGAGAAGATAGCTTCACCAGTGGTGAAGCAGGTAGATCCACTAGTGGTGCAAGATAAGAGGAAGCCATAGTTCATAGGGAGTCATCCTTTAGGATACAGTGGGGAGGAGAAACCTCCCATAACTATGTAGAGGATAGTGGATAGGGAGAAGGTAGCTATGGAGGTTGTGTATACTCAGAGGAAGTTTGAATTTAGAGGGAGTCAGGAGAATCAGAGGGAGTTAGGAGGCTCAGAGGAAGACTCAACCATTCATAGGTAGCTCCCCCTCAGGTTCAATTGGGAGAGAGACATATTCCAGAACTGACAAGAAGGTGTCATGGGTTGAGGAGGCTAGACAAGAAGTTCAGAGGTGGGAGGCTTCTATGAGTTGTGTTCCCTTCATGGAGGATCTATTTATTTCAAAAAGTTTCGCTACAATGACATAAGGAGCAACAAATCAATTGGATTGGAGAGTAGTTGTGATAGTGGATCCAGTGCAAGAGACATAGGTACTCCCAGGATGTGAGACAAAGGTACTTCCAAGTGATTATGGAGTGTGGTGAGAATACCCCCCTCACTAATAGGGAGTGTTTATTTTTGTAGGTTTGGACATGTATTCTCACATTCCCTAGGTGTTGAGAATGTGGGAATCATCGTGGGCACCACATCACACTTTCGATTTGGTGAAAACCCCCTTGGATTTTGAGTTGGGGGCTTGGGGGATTAATGATGGGATTTGTGGGTTTTTGATGGGGATTCACACCCACATGAAAGTATAATTTGGTGTTCACTTTGTGGAGGTTTTTCTCAAGATAACCCCTAGATTGTATAAATAAGAGAGAGATCATTGTGAAATTTCATTATGTAGAGTGTGTGGAGACATGATGGAGTTAGCATAAGTGACTCTACACTTATGCCAAGAGGCTTGGTGATTTCATCAAAGGGAAATTCTGCAATGGTGGTAAATATGGCTTAGAAAAGAGGAAGTCACAGAGAGCGAATCGTACGAAATTTTACATACAAGTTTTATGTATATGTATGAAAGTTGTTGGTAGGCACAGTCACGTACATATGTGGGTTATGGGTTAGGCACAATCGTGTATGTACATGGGTTGCAGGTGGGCATAGTCGCATACATACATGGGTTCTAGTGGATAAAATCACATATGTACATGGGTTGTAGTAAGGAGAACCGCGTACATAGTTTTTTGGGCAAGAGCAGGTTTGTACAGGCTGACATGTGATGTCATAAGATTGTACAAGTGGCCCGCAATAGATTTGTGGGTAGAGGAACTTTCCAATAAATTGTTGTGGTTTTTTTTATCTAATTTTTATGGTTATTGGAGGACAATGTTATCCTCGGATTTTGGTGAAAATTTTATTGGCTGAGAGGACGGTTTTTGTCCTCAGATTTGGTGATGTTTGTATTGGCTAGGAGTGTTGGTTTTTCTCTCAAGATTTATGAATTTTATAAGGTTACAAGAGCAGAAATATTGTGTCTCATATTTGTTGATGATTCATCTCTGATATTTTGTGTTTTCATTGCATATAATTCAGTCAATAATTTTCAATGTAAAATTGTTCAGTGATAACAACTAGGGTTTTATTGTTAGATCACTACGAAGCAATTTTTAGATCTGAAAATTAGTCACATAGAGTTGCATGTGAAAATTGACATACTGAACCATTAAGAGGACAAACTTTCCAATATGAGAGATTACCTTTTGGCACTTATTTGTCGAAATCAAGGAAACAATAGTAGTCAAAACTACTTCGGGTACCCTATAGAGCTGGCCTCCCAAAGTAATAGTGACACTACAAGACCTAGACTCATACAAAGAATAAAATTTCCAATTATAAGGTTGTCCTAAAAGAACATCACAAACTTCATGTGGGGCATCATCACACAATACCTCATCTTTGCATAGCTTGATGCCATAGGATAAGAGACATTGATGGCTAACATAGAGGTCTAATCCCTAGCTCAACCAATCAATGGTGTATGGTTTGGGGTGTGGCATTGTTGGTAACTTAAATATCTTTATGACCTCCATTGAGATCAAGTTCTTATGGATATCGTTGTAAAAATGAAATGTAGTGGAGTCCCCTTCACCCACATCTATGAATGGAAAAGGTGCTCCCCCTCTTTGGGATCCTATTAGTATTTTTGTTGGATATTTGTATTTGTAATGGTAGCATTGGGTTATTTGTCAATGATATGGTTTACCTTATCCTACTCTAAATCAAAGACTGAGCTAGATTGTGATTCTTTTTATTTTAGCTCAGCCAAAAATGATTGTTGTGAGTGACATTCAATAACGTTGTTCCAAGGGATTTTATGGAACTCACACCACCTTCTAGTGTCCATATTTGGCATCCCATTACCCTTATTTTCTTATAGTTTGGACTAGTTGTCTTGAGGTTGAACATCCTTACTCTATCATTTCTTATATGAGTTAGGGACACCTTTACCATGTTTCTATTGTAGTGTATTTGTAGACCCAAACTCTCGCTTATTCCTCTACTTAAATTTTTTCTTTATTTTGGAAACATATCAATAAGTGGATCCTAGTGAGATGTTGTCCAAGAAATCCATCTCTGTATGGATTTACCTATGTAGGGAACTACAATACTTCAAAACCAAGTGTCACTAGGAGTCTTTAATACCCAACTTGTATTTCAAGGTATGGAAGATATTGGTGTACTTTGGAATCATTTGGTATCTCTCTTGATGTAGAGTTGTCCATATCATGCACTAGTCATCATGGTTTTCAATAGGGTAGAATTCCTCCTTTAGAAAAAAAAAAAAAAAAAAACTTCCCAAGTGGGCTTCGTCCTAACTATTGTAGACTCATCCTCATTATGTCTCTCCTAGTATCTTTCCCACCAATATTTGACATGGAGAAGGGCTTAAGGAGTGCAAAGGTGATTTTTTTCAATTTCTGAATTTGTTTGAACAAAGTAATAGCCGACCTCTAATAGATTTAACCATTTATACAAAGCATATGCATCTATCTTGTCTTCAAATAAAGGAATGTCAAAGTTTATTTGTACCTTAAAGGGTGTCACGCCTCTAAAATGGTTGTTTGTTGAAGGTGTCTCAACCATCGTTGGTATTCGTTGAAGGATTTTGGAAAAATTATCCATCATCTTGTTCCTTTGTCACAATAGGGATTCCTCAAGCAACAACATGATAAGATATCCTGCTTCGACATCTCTTTTTTCATCAACTATGGGAGGTCGCTTGGACTAGTGAGAATGGTCTTCCCCAAGTGAAATTAGTTCAAGACCCAACTTTCTATATCCTAACCTCATTAGGGACTTGCATCGATAAATAACAAAGATAAGATTGCTCTGATACCATTGATCTTGATTGTATAGAGAATGAAAAGAAAGATAGGAATATGAATGAAAAATTACACACAAAAATATTGCAGAGAGCGTAGTAATACAATGAGAACCAAATTCCATTTCTTAGTGAAATAGAAAAAGAATGTGAAATGCTAAGCAAGAAACAAACTAGCTAGAATGGTAGTAGATTATCTCTAAAGAGAGAGATGTTGGGTATGCTCATTCGTAAGATCATCATTATAAGAGGATGAAATGGCATTTTAACATGAAGTATTAAACCTATTAGCACCATCATTTTTTCAGTTAGAGTCAATCCTAGATGAGTCACGGTCTGTGTGTCAAAGCATGTGAGGTCAGGTACTGAACAACAAATGGGTCGAAGTCAGCAAGTGTTTGGTCTGGCCCTTGGAGTTGGAAGGGTGTCATAATCAAACATGCGTAAATTTTAAAGGTCTTTTCCAGAAGGGTCGGGTCCTATCAGAAATGGGGATTTTACGTGCCAAAGGTCGAGGCAAGTTTTTAGAGTAAGGGTCACGTCGGAAGATAGAATGACCATCATCACCTCATTATGAAGTCATAAAAATCATGGTGCTTGTATCATGTATACTTTGTATCTCTTATCATATGTACCTTACACACTCTGAAGTGTACCTGTCATGCAAGTGTGCTGGGCAAATCTTCAGCCTGCTTCAAAACTTCTCGTCACCATGGATTTAGTGTCCTCTGTCATGATTCCATCCCTCACCCATTCAGTTATAAATTCCAGTCATTCTACATGTATTTCATTTACCATCCAATTTTATGCATTGTCTGTAATTTTTCCTACAGGCCTTGAGTTTTCTCACTGTGGGAAAGTCGATTGCCATCAGTGATGTTGCAAACTGAGTCAGTCAAGATTGTCACATTTTTTCCGTATTAAATCATGGTTTAGATGTTGTTGGAGTTGGTCACAAGATAGTCTATCGGGTGACAAGTCCTCTCATAATCATCCCCTCATCCTAAAAAAAAATTTCATGCCCAAATTCTCTTTTGTGCTCCCCTGCTGCAACGATCCTGTCGTCGTGATTGTCACAGCGTCGCCCTATTCCCACAGTAAGAGTATTTGTGGCACCTGGGGGCCATGCAGTGAATTCCTAAAGTCATTCTCGATTATCGCACAAAGTTCTTCTACTACCCCCCCCCCCCCCGACGGGTCTAGGCTAAGAATATCATTATCCCTTTGTCATGCAAAGGGGGTGTCATCTTCATTACTACATGCACAGAACAAACACACATTGCACCATGATGACATCCCAAAACATAAGGAAGAGGGCGCGAAGTGGAAGAACTATGAGGCCTGAGCCTCAAGACTTGGTGTTGATAAATGAAGATCCAAATATCAGAGCATCTTTCAAACAGGTCAGATGCATGCATTATTGCAAGAAAATCCAAGGATAGAATGTGAAATTGGCGGAACAGTTCGTGCTCAGTTTTAACGGGTTCTACGTGGTTATTACAGGAATCACATTCCAAATGATGGAGGAAACTTTGTCAGCCACAACGGATATCCCTCCACGCAGTGAGAGGTGGTCTAAGGGAATTCCTTTGGATGTGTTATGTTATGAAGAATTTATCAAACCAAACTACCTGAACGAGAAAATCGGAACGGGTTTTCCAAGTCGGTATCTATGGGAGCCTTTTCAGAAACTCTTGAAGGTGATTAGAAAGTATTTCACCTATGAAAGAAGGTCTGATAGAATACACCCACATCACATCAGATTGTTGATGCATTTCATAGGAAATAGGTCGTTGAACCTACCTTTATTCTTGCGCCAAAGTCTAGGAGGAATGGTAGACAACATCCAAGCTAAAGTAGACCAGCCAAAGAAGCGATTATCCCATATCTCACTAATAAAATTGTTGATAGTTGAGGAATTGAGGCGACTGGGAAAGGACTAGGATTTGTTTCTTCTTTCAGCCAACATCCCCATGGACCCCAAAGGAGATTCCCCTCTACCCACAGGAGAAGCAACATCTCACAGCGTGGAGGCGGAAATAGAAGGGGCTGCAGAAAAAGGAAAGACAATGGAAGTCTCGTCCCCCGAACAACCAATACTCCGAAAAAGAGGCAGGAAAAGGAAGAACAGATATCCTAGGGAGGCCCAAGCTCCAAATGAACCATGCTCCAAATTGGTTGTTGAGAATTTACTCATGCATGTTGTTCGGCTGGAAACTATCGAGGGTTCAAGATGAGAAATATGCGATAGACGGAGAAGGTTGGGCATTGAAAGCATGGATGTTTGTGAGTAGTCACAAAAACTAAAGCAAGCGCATCTCACTATTTTCGAGTTGTACCAGGAGAACAGGGAGCTGAGAAAGAAGTTAGCGGAAAGGACTGTCAAGACATCAGCGTCATAGAGCCGACAAGGGAATGAGAATTGGCTCCAGAGGCATCTCAGAGAAGCGCAAGACATGATCATCTAGTTGTGCGAGGCATAGAGAATGTCAGAGGAGAAAATTGCAAAGCATTTCAAAGAATGTGGACCGGCCATGGAAAACGTTCACGTAGCTCTAGCCAGTGCCCAAGAGAAACTGAAAGGGAATAGGGTCTTGTGAAAAAAGTTAAAGAATCTGAAAAGGTGCAACTGGTCCCTCAAAAAAATGATTAGAAATCAAGACTACAAATAAGGCTAGAAACAAAATTGATCTGACCCTGATTTTGTCTTTTTGAACCTGGCATGAAATTCCTCTCTCCTCATGTCTTGCTTCCTGGTGGGAAGTAAGGAATCTAACATGTATCCGCGCAGTGGATATACATCACGAAGATGCTAAAAAATCACCTGTCGAGAAGGACAAGTGTAGGCTGAACACACAAAAGTTTTGAAGAGATGTGTTGCCCCCTAACTGTTGTTTCCATCTTCGAAAAACGAATGACAGTCCATAGTTATCCTCTACATGCATACCACAACAAATGATTGTGCAGCATCAATAAAAGTTGTTACACTTGGTGGCATACGTATGAAAAAGTGTTCTATCATTCAGATGACCTTTCAAAGGAGAAGCATCAACACATCACTTCTTAACGATGGAATCTTGTTGACGACTGAACTATCATGGTAAAGACGTCGGTTATTACATGATTGTCTATAGTCAAGTTTTTATTCTTAGTAAGTTCCATCTGAAGGATCATCTGGTGGAGAATAACCAGAGCTAAATTTCTAGGAGTAGTAGTTGGGAGGCATGGCCGCCTAAGAGGCACATCTTTTTCTATATATTGCATCTTTTCAATGTAAGCTAGGTTGGTTGGAAAATTAGTGTAGACAATGACTATTGAATGTAACTTTGGAACTCGATTAAAATATAATGAAAAGGTTCTAATACTTTGATGAAAAGATTCTAATGGTGGCGGTTTGATGTATTGTGATCTCTCTTATGTACATGTTTCCTGTTTTTTTGTATATTCATGTTTGTATTTTGTTTAAATCGGAACATTTAATAAGTCTGGAATTCATCGCACCGTGCTCTAGACTTCACCATTCAAACTCCTGTGTTTTCCTCTAAGTAACTCATAATTCATCTCCAACGGTGCTCTGAGTTTCTTTATGTATTTTTCTCTTGCCACACACAACGACTTTGAACTGAAATACCATTGCCTACTTAGCCTTTATCCTCTCAAGTTTTAGCTACCAAGTTACTTATTTCTCTCGCTTTCTAGAATTTGAATCCATGTCCCAAAGTTCTATATTCCCTTGCCAACAGAACTAGAAACACTGCACGAATGCAATAAAACTATCTGATAATTCAAATCCATTATCTGTGAGAGACTAAGTCTCAGAGAGAGTCCTCTCTAGGTCAGAAAGACTAGTTTTTGATCTTAAAGTTGGTCAGTATGTTACCTATGTCATTCGTTTTCTCAACCAAATGAATTTATAGAGTGCTAAAAAAACATTAAGAGGAAAAAACCCTAAATATCCAAAACCCTAACCCTAGGAGATGAAGTGGCCAAAAGGAATGTGGGTCATGAGGAGTCTAGTTGATACGTCAATTTCCTAGGGCCGTAACTTTTGCATACAAAGTCCATTTGGAGTGCACAATAGCGTGTTGGAAATATATTGATGACAAGAAGATGTCAAGGATGTGGAATGTTATAGTAACCCTAATCCTTCACAAGGAAAACAAATATTGTTTAGGGCCTCAAAAACACTCTAGAAGATTAGGACCTAAAAAGTTGGAGAAAAACTACTAAGATAGGGAATTGTTAAGAGTCAATGGAAGCGGTGGGTGGAAATTGATATCACTACAAGGAGAACACCTTCTTGTGCAGGTTTTTATGGAACCTTCCCCCAAAAATGTATCCATTAGTTGTTTATAGCAGAGGTGGGCAGCTGGAGATTTTTGTAATTTTTTCTTTTTTCGGTGTGCCTTTAAGGTACATACACATCGGTGCACACATAAAACATACTACACAAGTGCTTAAATGTTCAAACTCATTGTTATTTTTGATAGCATAGGTTGTTAGCAGATGCAAACGACTAGAGGTTTTTGTGGATGTTTTTTCGGTGCACCTTTACAATACATACACACCAGTGCAGAACTAAAACATAATGCATTGGTGCGTAGATGTTCAAAAACACCATCATAATTTATAACAAAAATAAAAATCATTGATCAAAGAACACCAATCCCATCAAATATTACATACTAATGCGTGAAACTGTCTAATGGTGCACCACGGTATGGGTAAATAAAAAAAATTACCAGACTGATTTTCATTGTGACACATCATCCTATGCTTCCAATATCTCAAGACATTGATGCTTACTCTATTTTCAAGGAATCCTTGTTCAAGTGCTCCTCGACGAGTTAGATAGCCCCATCAGTTGATTCCACACATTTCCATTTTTTGAAAATTACCATAAATTTCCATTTCCTCTTAATGGTGGAACCATTCCTCCTAGGGACATAAGAATCTAGGTAATTTGTTTATTACCTTCCAATTTTCATTTTCATCCATTTAGAATTTGAATTTATCTTGAAATTTCATACTTTTTTTCAAAAAAAATTCCAACTCTACACAGCGCACCCTTTCGATTTGGCTCACCCTAGAGTGGTGCATCCTATGTTAAATTCATAGTAAGCATTATAGTTAGTGCATCTAATTTTTATCGTACTTCATCGATTCTTCCACTTAAATTCCCCGCATATGATGTGTTATGGTAAACAACAGGCCCGTGCTTTTTGAACATAGAAACATCAATGTGTTCCATTTAACCAAGCGCACTGCTCAAAACATGAAACATAAATTTAACTCTGTAATGCAACCATTTTAAACAAATTCACTGGTACCATTATCACACATGCACCATAACATATATTAACCAATTTGGCATAATGGGGTCTTTCATTTGATGCCCCATCTCCAATGCTCTATGCTTCATAAAGCACCGCTAAACTATTGCATCATGTTGTCATTGATGTCAAATGATTGATGTCAAAGGATTGATGTCAAGGGATTGATTTATGCCAAAGGATTAATTTATTGATTGATGTCAAAGGAACAATGTCTTGTCATAGCATACTAATGTAATATGTGTTGTCCTTGATGGGAATAGATTGAAGACAAGTGGAATCATAGTCATATGATGTCTTGCATATATGAAGATGGATCAATGAGTTGTCATTGATATTTGATACATAGATGAAGATGGATCAATGAGTTGTCATTGATATATGATGAAGATGGATAGATGTGGCTCCATTGATATATGATGCATAGTTGAAGTGATGTAAATATGACTTATTATTGTCTTGATAAGGAGTACAAATGGATGAAATCCAAAGTGGTCCCCTTATTGTGAAATCCCTCATGGGAAGATGCTTTGTGGATGAGTTGTCCTAGAAGTATGGTTAGGGAACCCATACTTAATTGTGGAATAATGAGATGAAGATCAATGAATTTGTCATAGAAACTATACTAGATGGATAGTTCTTGTCATTCCATTTCCGGTGGTATGTGGAACATCACATAACTCCTCACAGTTTGAGAGTTATGGCTTTACGAAGTTGGAGGACCCTCATATATTCGCTTGAAGCCCCAAAAGGTCAAAGAAGTCAAAGTGCTTGCAAAGAAAGAGGATTATTTAAATATTAAAGTGAAGT
>JZKD02S0538551.1:492827-504266 GCA_000966675.3 Picea glauca
GTCGTTGATCTGGGCGCTACAATCCTGGCCGTCGGGAAGATGCACATGGGATCCCGGACCCCCCCCCTCCACTTAAAGGTAGACAGGCGAGGGGGGTCCGAGATGCTCTTTATTGTCGTTGATCCGGGCGTGCTGATCTGAGCCGTCGGAGAGCTGCGCCCCCGATCCTGGACCCCCCCCCTCTGCTTAAAGATCGAAAGGCGAGGGGGGTCCTAAATTCGCTGTGCGCCGTCGATCTGAGCGCGCGAATCTGGACTGCCCAGTCTTGCTTGGAGGGATCATGATAGGACTGACGAGTTGACGCGGAGTGGTGAGTGAGCAGTGATCGGGTAGGAAAACGATGGGGCAGATACAAGCAGCTGGATCCATGGCTGTTGAAGTGTACGAGCAAGATGGGGGAACTCAATGGCCGAGAAGAAAATGCAGATGTCATAATACGGGAAAAAGGGACGTGGTGGCAGGGAATAGGTAATGGAGGTCTGTGATGAACGTTTCGGGATTTCGGGGATTTGCGAGTTTGGAGTGCGCGAGTTCTTTGTATCTGGGATCCCCGATATCCCGATGTGCGATGAGCTCCTTTCCTAGGGGCTAGCCCCTACGGTCTAAAATATGACTCACATGACCTGCCCTCAGCTCTGTCGGGAAATCGCGTATCGGCATATCGCGATTCCTGCTGCTATGTGCACGGGAAGTTCAATTCCCCGATCCCCGACTTTGCGAGATCTATCACCACGTGTCTCCTCTGAAGAATGGCTCTGATCCTCTCGGCATTTCGCATCTCATGAAATAATAGAGCTACCCTTTGTGTGTTGAAGTCACGACGGGCGAAACGCCGAGATGGCCAGCCCTTGCGACACGCGCCCCTGGATCGGACGACTTATAATTATCCTCCCAATAGAAAGGACCCCTTTACTGCTAAATGTCGGGTGGATTGACAACCCCAAGATCCCGATGACCATTGATCTGCTTCGTGGACGGATCTCGGTTGCCAATATCAAAACTTTTCCCGCTCGCTTGAAAAAAAACAAAACCTCTCCGAGCTACGCTTGAGCATTTTGTGCGACTAGCGGGACCGAAAGCTTCTCGAACCCATGACTAGAATTATTACTAACATCAGGCTCCATGGGGGATAGATTCATCCCTGCGATGCTCTAAGAACTCCTCCTGCAGTTCCAGTCGCCTTTGTTGGGCTGTGGAGTCATTATTAGGCCGCAAAAATAAATATAAAAACGAACAGAGAAACAAAAAGGACAATATTTACACATCAGAAGAGTCATCAGAGACTCAAGTAAAACATTTTTTTAGGAAATGCCCATTTACTGGGCCACTGAACATTTCTTCACCTTCCAAATCTAGCAACTTGTATGTGTTGTTCGAGAAAGCTTCGGAGATTCTGAAAGGCCCAATCCAAAGGGATTCAAATTTGTTGTGCTTGCCCTTATCTTGTTTAGGAGCATCCCATTTCAGTACCAGGTCTCCTACCTGGAAATGCTCCTTCTTGGCCTTCCTATCAAAAACCTGCTTGATCTTCTGCTGATGGTCCTGAATCCTATCTAATGTCTGCTCCCTAGCCTGCTAGACCTCTACTAGCCGATGAATCCTCCTGATCATGTCATCGGGCTCCTCCTGATGGTCCTGGAGGAATTTTTCTACAGGGATGGCTAGCTGAGAAGGGAAAACAGCTTTGGCTCCGTAGACTAACTGGAAAGGAGACAGACCTATAGCTCTCTTCGTAGACACCCAATCAGCCCATAGGGCGAATTTAAGCTTCGAGTTCCAAGCCCTTTGATTGTCTTCCAACAGCCTTTTGATGATTCTTATTAAACTTTTGTTGGAGGACTCTACTAAACCATTGCCTTGAGGGTAATACGGGGTGGAGTGAATCAGTTTAATTCCAAACTGCTCACAGAACCTTGCCAATGGCTCAGACCCGAAAGTTGCTGCATTATCGGTGACAATCTTATTTGGACAGCCAAAYCTTGTGATGAGGTCCTCCAAGAATCCGATGATTACCTTGTGGGAAGCACTCCTGGTGGGAATAGCTTCAATCCACTTGGTAAAGAAATCTGTAGCAGTCAGGATCCACCTATGCTGCCCACTGGACGGAGGGTGAATTTCTCCAATAAAATCTAGGCCCCACTGTTGGAAAGGCCCTGAAACCACCACCGGTTTTAATGGAAGAGACCTGAGTTGCTGCTTTCCTGCAAACTTCTGGCATTTGATGCAGGCTCTGACTCCTTTGCAGACATGCTAATACTACTGAGCAGACACGTGGTGGATATCCAACACCCATCGGTATTTCAACTACCAGGGTTTTAAGTTCACAGAGAAACTACGACATCAGGGAATCGCAAGTCACGAAATCCTGAGACTGAATCAGGACCGTCCATCAGTTGAGACAGGTGGCAACGATCAAGAGCCCGTCGACATTTCGCATGTCGGATTTTCGGGGTTCAGGAGGACATCGACATTTGAATTCGTGAAATCATGAACGATTGAGGACCGTCCATCGGTTGGGACACGTGGTGGAGATCAAAATTCATCGGCATTTCAGGATTCGGCATTTCACGAATCCTGGAGACAGGAAACACACATGTTTCGAAACTGCGAAGTCCGAAACCCCGATAAGGAGGAAATTTCTATTGTGGGGCCGACTGACATCATTTCAACATATAGGAGGTCGGGAATCATAACTTTGAGAGTTCTGAGGGAAAGAACCCACAAGCATTTTGGTTCCCGAAGCCGTGAAGTGACGAGGACTGTCCATCTCAGAGGGGATGCGTGGCAACAATCTAGGTCTTCGAAGGGAAATCCCGAAAGGGAGACCATTTCAGGATATTGGGATTTGGAGGATCAAGAATCCTAAGGACAAGGGGTCCATGCGTTTCAGAATTCGAAAGCCCGAAATTGCAAAAGACTTAGGATTGCGATCATATGAAATAGTGGTCACATGGACCAAAAGGTATCCACGGGGACTAACCGTTGTTGAATCCGTTTCAGCATTTCGAGGTATCGGAGATCGGGGGATCGAGAAGGTTGAGGTTCTCGACAACGAGAATCGTGAAACCCTAAGACTCGAAATTCTGGTTGGGAAGAGACCAGGTATGCGCAGAAGTTGTGATAGAGGGAAAAGGAAGGACCTATGAATAGGGTTTTGAACAGAGATTCTAGTGAGGAATCGAAAGATCCACTTCAGTTCGAAGGTGAATTTAGAACGATCTGTTAAGACCGGGAGGTCAGTGCAGAGGCTTTTTCGAGGCAAAGGTGATGTCTACGCCAGGTTTGGTATCAGAGCCCAGAAAGGGTTCTTTGCTGTTTGTAGCAAGGAAAAGGAAAATTCACCATGCCATCAAGAAGAAGGGACAGGCAAACACTCGATCCGCTAGAGGAAAGGGAAATACCAAGAAGAAGAGGTAGGCAGGTGCTTGACCCAGCCATGGAAAGAGAAATGCATGATTTACATGCCAGACTTGAGGACATGGAGACAACACAGAGATGCACAGTCGGTATTGGGGATCTTAGTGGTTCTGAAATTGAAAATGAAGTTGAACATGAAGAAGAAAACGTTTTAGCGGAAGATGCCACAAATGAACGCTTGATTAGAGTTTTCGCAAGGATGGGTGCTGGGGAAAAAATGGACATCCCAGTTTATGAAGGAAACCTAGACGTTGAAGAGCTTCTAGACTGGATTAGAGCTCTGGACACTTATTTCGACTATGAAGATGTCGAGGAAGAAAAGAAGGTCAGACATGTCATCACAAGATTGAAAGGACATGCAGCATTGTGGTGGGATGAACTACAAGTTGACAGATGCTGCAAAGGCAAGCAAAAAATCAAGAGTTGGGATAGGATGATTGCGAAGATGAAGGAAAAATTCATTCCCATAGATTACCAGATTACTCTGTTTCGAAGGATGAAAAATTTGAGACAGAAGCTGATGACAGTGAAGGAATATACTGAAGAATTCTATAGGCTGAACATCAGGGCAGGTCATTGGGAAAGCGATGATGAAAAGGTTGCCAGGTACATGAATGGCCTGAGATACGACATTTAGGATGATATGAGCATGGTAACCATCCAAACGGTGGAAGATTCTTATCAGATGGCTCTAAAATCTGAAGAGAAGTTGAACCAAAAACAAGGCCAGAGAGGCCGAGGTAGAAGTTAAGCTAGGGGAAGATCAGTTGTCCAAGATAAAAACCAGAAACCCAAGGAGGACTGGAAGAAAACTCAGATTTGAACTGAAAGAGGTGGAACCTCACAGTGAGGGCAATATGTTGAACAGAGAGGGAATCATACCAAACAAAGAGGATATTAAGATTATAATAATATTTTTCCTCGTACTAGAGGTAGAGGAAGAGGAAGAGGTGGAGTAATAAAGTTCTTCACGTGTGGAAAAAATGGACACAAATATTATGAATGTCTAGACAAGAAGAAAGAGAGTGGAGAGACTCACATCGATGAAGCACAGAGGCAAAATGTTGAGGCAGAGGATGTTGAAGGCGGAAGATCGTTGATGATGCGAAAAGTTCTCTTAACACCAGAGAATGAGGTGTAAAATCTGGTACAAAGGAACAAACTTTTTCGAACTTCTTGCAAAACCAAGGACAGGGTATGCAAGGTCATTGTGGACAGTGGTAGCACGGATAATCTCGTTTCAACGAAGATGGTAGAAAAGCTGGAGCTGGAGATGAGTGAACATCCAAGTCCATATAGAGTTTCATGGCTACAAAAAGGACATCAGGTAAATGTCACTAAACAATGTTTAGTTGAATTTAAGATAGGAGGATATAATGATAAGATACTCTGTGATGTTATTCCCATGGATGTTTGTCATCTATTTTTGGGTAGACCATGGCAATATGACAAGAATGTGATTCATGATGGGAGGATGAATACATACACCCTAGAGAGGAATGGGAGAACTCACATGTTGCTTCCAATCAAAGATAAGGAAGTGAAACCTGAAGTAAGTAACACTGTGCTTCTCATGAGTGGGAAGGAACTCCTTAATGAGGTCAAGAAGAAGGAGGAATCACAATTCATTGTGGTCATGAAGCCAACGATTGTTTTAACCAGCACAAGGATAGATGATCTACCAGAAGAAGTTCAGGAACTGCTGGAAGAGTTCGTTGACATAGTAGTGGACGAACTACCTCGTTCGTTGCCACAAATCAGGAGTGTGAGTCATCATATTGATCTCATACCTGGAGCCAGTTTACCAAACAAAGCAACGTACAGATTAACGTCGCAGGAGAATGAAGAGGTCAAAAGACAAGTCCAGGATTTGTTAGATAAAGGGTTGGTTAGAGAAAGCTTGAGTCTGTGTGTTGTTCCAACAGTACTCAGTCCAAAGAAAGACAAAGGCTGGAGGATGTGTACTGATTCAAGGGAAATCAACAATATAACCATCGGGTACAGATTTCCATTGCCAAGGATGGATGATCTGATGGATTTCTTAAGTGGAGCAAAAAAAATTTTGAAGATTGATTTGAAAAGTGGATATCATCAGATTCGTATGAGGGAAGGTGATGAATGTAAAACAGCCTTCAAGACTAACGAAGGGTTGTATGAATGGCTTGTTATGCCGTTTGGGTTAACAAACACACCAAGTACCTTCATGAGGTTAATGAACGAAGTCCTGAAGGAATTCATCGAAAAATTTGTCATTGTGTATCTGGATGATATACTGATCTTCAGTAAAACAGAGGCAGAGCATCTAAAACACTTAGCTACAATGATGAAGAGATTACAGCAATAGAAGCTGCTGATAAACATGAAGAAATCCTCATTCATGAAGACAGAACTCATCTATTTGGGATTTGTTATTTCTACAGATAAATTGAGGATGGATCCAGATAAGGTGGAGGTGATCAAGAATTGGCCATCACCGAAGAGCATATTTGAGGTAAGAAGTTTTCACGGATTGGCTAGTTTCTACCGGAATTTCATCAGGAATTTTAGTGGAATTAGTGAACCAATGATGGACACGGTGAAGAAAAGACACAAATCTTTTCACTGGATAGAAGAGGCTGAGAAGAGCTTTAATCTATTGAAGAGGAAAATCATGGAACAACCAGTTTTGGTGTTGCATGATTTCCAAAAGACATTTCAAGTGAAATGTGATGCAAGTGGATTTTCAATAGGGGCAGTCTTGAGTCAAGAAGACAGGTCGATAGCATACTTTAGTGAGAAGCTGAATGGAGTGAAAGTGAAGTACTCCACATATGACGAGTTCTATGCTATCATTCAGGCATTGAAGAAGTGGAGACACTATTTGATTCCGAAGGAGTTTGTCTTATACAGTGACAATCATGCACTGCAGTTTGTGACTCAATAGGAAAATTTGAATCAAAGACATATAAAATGGGTTGAATACATGCAAAATTTTACTTTTGTAATCAAGCATATTTCTGGAACTGCTAACAAAATTGTTGATGCTTTGAGCATGAAATGTTTGCTATTGCAGGAGTTCAGAGTTAAAACACTGGGTTTTGATGACCTTAGGAACATGTATAGAGATGATCCAGATTTTAAGAAGGCATATGAAGCAGCTGAGAATCCAATTCTCAGAGATAGAAGCCAATGGACAGAATACATAATCTGGGAAGGATTTTTGTTTAAAGGTAATCAACTTTGTATTCCAAAATGCTCCATGAGGGAGAATTTGTTGAAGGAGAAACACAGTGGAGGATTGGTCGGGCACTTTGGTCATGAAAATACATTCGAAAAACTGAACGAGTCATATTTTTGGTTGGGAATACAAGCAGATGTCAAGAGATTCGTGGACTGATGCAGAATTTTTCAGCATTCGAAAGGAAAGAGACAGAATGCAGGATTTTATCAACCATTGCCAATACCTGAGAGGTCGTGGGATGTAGTGAGCATGGATTTCATATTGGGGTTGCCAAGAACATAAAGAGGGTTTGACTCAATCTTTGTGGTGGTGGATAGATTTTCCAAAATGGCACACTTTATTCCATGTTAGAAAACCAATGACGAAACTCACATTGCAAATTTGTTTTTCAAAGAAGTCATTCAACTTCATGGCTTACCAAGGAGCATAGTTTCGGATCGAGACACTAAATTTGTAGGGAAATTTTGGAGGACCTTATGGAAGAAGCTGGGAAATAACTTGTTGTTCAGTTCGTCTTATCATCCTCAGATGGATGGAAAGACAAAAGTGGTGAACAGGAGTTTAGGAGACTTGTTGAGGAGCTTGGTGATAGAACACCATAGCCAATGGGGCAACATATTACCATAGGCAGAGTTTTCTTATAACGACTTAGTTAAAAGAAGCATAGGACAATGTCCATTTCAAATTGTTTATGGCATACAGTCGAGAGGAATTTCTGAGATGAGAGATTCATAACAGATTGTGACTAGGAGCGCTAGTGCAGAAGATTTTGTAGAGGCGATGAAAGAACTTCACAGTCAGGTGAAGGAGCGTTTACAGAACTCGAGCCAGAAGTATAAGCGAAGAACTGATCAACACAGGAGACAACTTTATTTTGAGGTTGGTGATATGATTCTGGAACATTTGAGAAAGGAAAGGTTGCCGAAGGGGACATATAACAAACTGAAGATGAAGAAGATCGGACCATGTAAGGTCTTGAAGAAATTTGGGGCAAATGCTTATGAGATTGAATAACCCGATGGGATCGAAATTTCTCTGATATTCAATGTCTCAGATTTGTACCCATACAAAACTGAGGAAGCAGGAGCAAGTGATGAACAACCAGATATCCAATGAACAAAGCAAATGCCTATTGCAAAAAAGCCACAGATGGAAAGCATACTAGACAAAAGAATTAGCAAGAAGACCAGAAGAAAACAATACTTTGAATACTTGGTCAAGTGGAAGGGACATCCAGTTGAAGATGCCAGCTGGGAGAATGAAGCAGATATCCAAAAGCATGGATAGACTGTGCGAGAGCTCATGGATAGGAGCCCATGAAAATTTTCAAGTGAGGGAGTATGATGCAGGAGCATCGCCAATGTCAAGAGAGCGTGGGGCAAGCGCCAATGCATTTTAGGCACATGATAAATTGTTTAAAAACTTTTGAAGATAGATGTGCCAAATGTAAATGTAACAGTTAAAGAGAGGCGTACTTATATATTGTAAAGGACCTTGAGCGATTTTCTCTCGTCCATAGTAGGTAGAAGGCATTTATGTTAGTAGGTAGCTTTGAATTCTCAGAGTTGACAGTTTTAGGAGTGGAGGGAAAATGGATATAGACACCCTCATTGTGTAATTGTAACATAGAAGGAGGATGCCAATTGAGAGCATAGTAGTGAAGAACATTACCAAGAAGGAGAAGAGAGCATATAGAGTTGGAACAGAGAAACTGTAATTGTAAAACACCCATGTACATAGATTAAGTTAATAGAAGAAGTCTTAATTCAAATACATGGTGTTGTAGTTGTTTCTTGTATATGTATGTTGAATGGTATGTTCATAATTTTACTCTTTCTATTATACATTTTCTTTTCTATGCTGTGTATGGATGATTTCTTGTTAAATGCTTAAATTCTGAGAGAGAAAGAGTTAGGAAATGAGTTTCAATTGTTTCTCTATTTGAGCGAGGGATCCTGCAAGGAATGTAGTTGAATTGTCTGCAAGGAGTGAGCTGACCAAAAGGGTTCAGAGGTATTATCTCTGAAGGCTCAGATAAGTTAACTCTTGTTATCATTTTCCTCAAAGATGCAATTAGGCATAGGAGTCATGCAATGTGTGCACAGACCAAGCTGGAATCCAGGGTTTGAAACCTGATAAGCTATTGAAGGATTGTCGCTGCAAGGAGTGCACGGAGTTAAGGAAGTTCAGCACTTAAGTAATTGAAGGTTGTCGCAAGGAGTGTGTGCAGGAGTTTCTTGAGAAGCCGTCCGATTTGATAGAGAAGCAAGGAGGTTACAGTTGTTACCAAAGTTTCAAGCTCAGGAGATTGTGGGTCGTGGGATCCTCACCTAGTTACCCGTCAGCCGTAGGATCTGACAGGAGTTGCACGGGGGTTAAACTCTCGTAGGCAGGGTGTAGGTCCCAAAAGGCATCAGGATATCGGAGTTTGGAATATCGAAAGTCTAGAGGATAGGAGATCAGGTCACTTTATAGTGAAAACCCCAATTTTGATCTGGACCGTCCATCTTCAGGAGACACGTGGCAGAGATCCAGCACCCGTCGATATTTCGACTAATAGGGTTTTAAGTTGACAGAGAAACTGCGACATCGGGGAATCGCAAGTCACGAAATCTTGAGACTGAATCAGGACCGTCCAT
Source organism: Picea glauca (assembly GCA_000966675.3). Classification (NCBI taxonomy): domain Eukaryota; kingdom Viridiplantae; phylum Streptophyta; class Pinopsida; order Pinales; family Pinaceae; genus Picea; species Picea glauca. Next base: position 502,104 of record JZKD02S0538551.1, read on the forward strand.
TAGTTGAGATAGGTGGGGACAATCAAGAGCCCATCGACATTTCTCATGTCAGATTTTTGGGGTTTAGGAGGACAGGAGGACATCGGCATTTGACTTCGCAAAATCATGAACGATCGAGGACCGTCCATCGGTTGGGACACGTGGTGGAGATCAGAAGTCATCGACATTTTGGGATTCGACGTTTCGCGAATCCTAGAGACAGGAAACACACATGTTTCGGAACTGCGAAGTCTGAAACCCCGATAAAGAGGAAAGTTCTATTGTGGGGCCGACTGACATCATTTCAACATATAGGAGGTCAGGAATCGAAACTTCGAGAGTTCTGAGGGAAAGAACCCACAAGAATTTTGGTTCCCGAAACCGCGAAGTGACGAGGACCGTCCATATCAGAGGGGACGTGTGGCAACAATATAGGTCTTCGAAGGGAAATCCTGAAAGGGAGACCATTTCAGGAAATCGAGATTCGAAGGATCGGGAATCCTGAGGACAAGGGGTCCATGCGTTTCAGCATTCGAAAGCCTGAAATTGCAAAAGACTTAGGATTGTGATCATATGAAATAGTGGTCACATGGACCAAAAGGTAGCCACGGGGACTAACCGTTGTTGAAGCCGTTTCGACATTTCAGGGTATCGGATATCGGGGGATCGAGAAGGTTGAGATTCTCGACAACGAGAATCGCAAAACCCTGAAACCTGAAATTTCGGTTGGGAAGAGACCAGGTATGCACAGAATTTGTGACAGAGGGAAAAGGAAGGATCTGTGAATAGGGTTTTGAACAAAGATTCTAGTGAGGAATTGAAAGAGCCACTTTGGTTCGAAGGTGAAGTTAGAACGATCCGTTAAGACCGGGAGGTTAGTGCAGAGCCTTTGTCGAGGCAAAGGTGACATCTGCACCATCCCTTTGAAAACAACAAGACATCTTGGGATATTTTTGTGACTCCCATGGGCTTCAAGGGAACTTTGGGAAAACAAAAGATTGTCACTCAACACCTTTAAGATAGAGGAAAATGTAATAACATGCTTACTAATAGGGTTGGGTGGGTGGATATGGTCTCATATTTGCATATATTTAGGAGTACTCTTATTATACCACGCTTCAATATGACACTAGAAGTAGAGTCTCATTTAATCTAAGGCTACACCACGATTACTCCCCTTGAGAAGTAATATTTCCAACATCAATTTCAAGAAATCTAGGAAAATATATGTCTCTTTCACTCATTGGTCATACCTACTCTTCTTTGTGGATGTGATATGTGGATACCTTATTCTTTGAGTTACAAATTGGCACTAGATAGAGCGAGTCCTAGTTTCGATGCTCTCCAAACACATCCACAAAAATATTTTAGCTCCTCATACCATCGTTCTTGTAGAGTTCAACATGGACCCACTAATTGATTTTGTGGTCTTCTAGGTTGTTATCATAATTCATAGTTTTAATCTAATGGGAACCCTTTAGACAGGTCATCTCAGGTACCCATATCTTGCAGTTATGTATTCTATACATCATACATATAATAGGATCCACTCCCACTGGTATGTTGTAGCCTCCTTATTACTCCATATATTCAATGTTGATATTGATAGGCTATGTCCACATAACTTCTTGGTGGACACACTAAAGCTCTCCAAAATAGAGGTAAATGGGAGCATCTAAGAAGAGATCTTTAAATGTTATCTTTTTTGTGCATGAGTTGCAACTATAGTGCCACTCTCATTAAATATTTGTTAATATTTAATATATATCTTATTTTCAGTGATTGGCTCATTAGACCCCGTGGATACACCAAACTCTAGTTCTATTGTAGTTAAAGAGTTCTTGTAACATCACCAAACAATCAAAAAAGAAAAATTTTAAATAATAGTTATTATTATCATGTCGAGGACAATAGATTCATCATGTTTGTTGCACTTGTTATGTTAAATTATATTAAGAACAATACCACTCTTTAATTATACCATATTTATTTTTATCATGACAGGTTAAAGGTTCAAGTAGTGGATTATCCAACATTAATTATCATTCTATCATTTATCATCATCCCCGTCTAGCAACCACTATTTCAACATGTATATTAATTTGTTAACTTTATTGAATTTCACATGTTATAATTATCATTACGATTTTTATGGTCATTAAACAAAGAGTTCATACTCTTTGT
>JZKD02S0538551.1:511774-523505 GCA_000966675.3 Picea glauca
GGAAATCCTTAAGAAGGTGGTCACCCTTAAAAATCATGTAAGGGAATTTGGGTTTGCGATGTGTCTTGATAGACTTGTGAACATTATCAACACTCCCAACATGATGAACAGTAGCTGGTTGATTGCTTCCAACATCTCCTACAGTGGTTGGAATTTGTCCCCCTATCTTATTTTTCTTCTTCTTAATCTTCCTTTTCTTCTTCTTCTTAGCTACCTGGTTACTAGCTATAGATATTTCACTAGATGAAGAGGAAGAATAGGAAGAAGACCCTATGGGCGAAGAAGGAAGAGGATCAACATGAGGTTGATGGTATTGGGGTGGAGTGCTTACGGATGAATCACTAAGAGAATTTACGTTCATCAAAGTGGAGAACAACTAGAATGGTAACCCAATAGTGAGTCCAAGAAGAGTCAAAGTGGAAATATAAGGAGGACCAATGTGTTCCACAGAAGGAGATACAAATGATAACCATGGAAAATGGGTTCCTTCATTGGTATTTCAAGGAACTGATTCCATAGACACAGACTCAACCCTAAGGTATTGTAGGGAAAACAAGCAGCACCTGCTAAAAAATCTAGGAAGCAAACCACACAAACAAACCTTTTCATAGTGAAGTGCTAGTTGGTGATGAAATCCAACATCAAAGGATAAAACTAAGAAGGGGTTGGGATAGAGTGGGTGGATCAGTTATGTTGGTGACCTACATGCCTCAATCACAGGCCTCCTCACTTTTGACAATAATTTTACATCATTGACCTCTGATCGGATGATTCCACAAGTGTTCGACCTCAACTCATTTATTCACATTCCCTGGAATGTACTAGGGTACCTTGGGAGTCATTGACATCATTGGTTATTTCCCTCCCGCCTATTAACGGTTTACATCAATGATCAATAATCAAGTGGTTTCTACCATGTTTGACATCAAATCATCTATTCACATGGCTATATTTGTACCGCATCAGGATCGAGATGAAGACCCTAGGTTGGGCGTTCACTATGTTATGTGATTTTCCCAGGTTTCAATGGAGATCATTTGATCATGTAAAATATTTCAGTAAAATCACCATGATGGAAATATTACTAATATATATACTATCACATAGATCTACATTGTACTAATCTGTGGCTGTGTTTTGTCATCTTGTAGCTCCATTGTGTATTTATCATGGTTGCAATCAGTTCATGTCATGGAGGTATGGAACCACATTGTATATTTAGTGGCCATATCCTTAGTTAGTATTTTGATGTATATGCAGTGTATTGGTCAGCAATCGTTCTTTGATTCATCTCGTATTCCGAGCATAGGTATCTCTGTCTTGGAAATGGAACATATATTAATATTGTTTGATAATTGTTTGTAGCTTTTGCCAAGTTCTCCCACTCTAGAATCCTTGCATTGAAGAATTTTTAAATTGTTTTGGCCATCAATTTCTCTTCTAACCTCACACTTTATGGGGCATCTGTTACACATCAAAATGTCACATTTATGTTTCTCACCCTAAGTGTCACAAGTGTCACAAAGTGACATATGCACCTTGGTAAGTGTCGCATGCATTATTGCAAGTGTTGTATGCACCTTCCCAAGTGTCACATTCACTTTGTGAGGTTTTTCCACCCCTTGACACCATTAAAATAGTTTTTCATAACCCCTAAGTCATATGGGAGGAGGAAACCCATCATTTCTAGGTCAAAACACACCTTTTCCTTGCAAAATTCAACCTTTTCGGGGGCATTTATGAAGGGTGGTGTCCCCCTGGCCATATGTAGGTTGTGTCAATGCTCCCCCGCCCATGTATGGGGAGTGTCACTTTTTTAGTATGGCACCCTATCTCTCACTCTAGGGAAGCGCTATTCTTGTTGAGGGAAAAGGGGGATCTCCTCCACCTTTATCTATGGGACAACTCTCTCAAGATGGGGTTGGTTATGTTCAACCCTAATGCTTTGGATTCACTTTAGGATATATCCAAACCTCAAGGATCCATATCCTCAACCATATCCCTCATTTTCTCATGGTGGATGTGCCTCTCAAGCCTATATATTGAGGGATTTCCAAGGAGAAGGGGGAAGTAATCAGTCAAAGTATCAACATTTTGATCTTGGTAGATTCGTGCAAGGGCTAGATGAAGAGATCTTGGAGAGGATTCTACTGCATCAATAGTGGTATGTAAGTATTCTCTTTGGGTTCTCATTTGAATATACTTGGCCTATTTCCTTCAAGCTTGTGTATTCTTGCATGTGCTTGTCTACTCTTTCTTTAATCTTTGTAGATGAATTTGTTTTACCTAATATTGTAGAGTAGGAGATAGTCATTTCTCTTTGTTTCCCATTGTATGGATCAATTTGTGCTAGGGATTTTTAAGATCAAGCTCACGGATTGGAAGAAGCGAGGAAAAACTTTGAAATAAGGTACATCATGCCCTTTCTCCCTCTCTCTTTCTGATTGATTAAACTGAGTTCAAAGGGATGTTAGTGTCCACTTGTAGTGTTTTTGTCTTGGTATAGGGGTATTGTATTAAGGGTCATGGAATACCATCACATCAATATAGACAGTTTTCCCTCCTAAAGTAACAGGAAACCAAGGAAGGATCCCTAATAGTTGACTAGACCTTCTGTTAAAAGCCAATAGATATTGAGTCACTGGAACAAGCTGAGGAGAACCTAAATCTTGCCAAGAAATGGAGGATAATATATTAACTGATGCACCGTCATCAACAATAGTATGAGGAACATCCCTACCAAAAACCTGAGTAGTGATTTGGAAAGATATATATAAAGGGAGACAATATTCTGGAAGTGCAACCCAATCTAAAATAATGGCCTCGTTACTTGGAGGGGGTTCCATTGGGACGGGTGAAGCACCCCCTTGTCTAGAAGAATCCATAGAAACAAGAAAGACCTAAGTGACATCCTCACTCTTTCTAGGAGGAGTGGGATTTACCAAGGGTGGTATTGGATAGACCACTTTAACTTCACTCTCCAAGGGGAGAGTAGGATCAATTGAAGTTGAAATCGAATCAATCACTTGATCGACAAACTCAACTGATGATGGAACCATATGGATAGATTGATCAACTGAATTGACCGATGATGGAACCAGATTGATGAGTTCATCAACCAATGGTGGGTTGGGAGACAGAAGTTGTTGTTGGACATCAGTAATATTTTCCAACAGATATGAAGCCTCATCCATGTGAGGAAAAAGGTAGGTTTGGTTCATCTTCTTCCATAAAAAGAAAGGAAAATTGACTTTACCCTCCTTACTTCCAACCCAATTATGACTAGTTGATGGTTTTTCACCAGCATGACCTGTAGTGGTTGACAACGCAGGTTGATGACCCAAAGACCACACTTCAACAACCATGGGAATACCAGGGAAATCATTAAGAAGTTGGTCACCCTTACAAATTATGTAAGTAAATTTGGGTTTGTGATGTGTCTTGATATATTTTTCAACATTAACAACACTCCTAGCATGATGAACAATAGTTGGTTGATCGCTTCCAACATGTCCTGCAGTGGTTGGAAGTTTACCCCCTAGCTTATTTTTCTTCTTCTTAATCTTCCTTTTCTTCTTTTTCTTATCTACCTGGTTACTAGTTGTAAAGCTTTCACTAGGTGGAGAGGAAGAACATGAAGAAGAACCAATGGGTGAAGAAGGCAGAGGATCAACATGAGGTTGATGGTATTTGGGTGGAGTGCTTACGGACGAAGCACTAGGATCATTTACGTTCACTAGAGTGGAAAACAGCGAGACTAGTAACCCAATAGTGAGTCCAGGAAGAGTCAAAGTGGTGATATAAGGAGGACCAGCATGCCCCACAAAAGGAAAAACAAACGGTAACCCCAGAAAATGGGTTCCTTCATTGGTAGTTCTAGGAACCGATGCTATAGACACTGACTCAACCCTAATTTATTCTAGGGAAAACAAGAAAAACACGCTAAAAAAACTAGGAAGCCAACCAAACAAACAAATCTTTTCATAGTGAAGGGCTAGTTGGTGATGAAATCCAACTTCGCAGGATCAAAGTGAGAAGGGGTTGGGATAGAGAGGGTGGATCAATTATGTTGGCAACCTGCATGCCTCAATGGCATGCCTCCTCGCTTCCGATAGTAGGTTTACATCATTGACCTCTGATTGAAACATTCCATGAGTGTTTGACCTCAGCTCATTTATTCACATTCGTTGGAATGTACTAGGGTACCTTGGGAGTCATTGACATCATTGGTGATTTCCCTTGCACTTGTTAATGGTTTATAGCAATGACCGGTAATCAAGTGGTTTTTATCATGTTCGACATCAAATCATATATTCACATGGATAGATTTGTACCGCATCGAGATCAGGACGAAGACCCTAGGTTGGGCATTCACTCTCTTATGTTATTTTCCTAGGTTGCGATGGATATCATTTGAGCATGTAAGAGTTTTCAATATAATCACCATGCTAGAAATATTACTAATATATATATTGTCACATAGATCCACATTGTACTAATCCGTGGCTATGTTTTTTCATCTCGTAGATCCACTGTGTGTTTATCGTGGCTGCGATCGATACATCTTATGGAGGTATGGATCCACATTGTATCTCTAGTGGCCATATCCTTAGTCAATATTTTCATAGATCCGCAGTGTATTGGTTAGCTTTTGTGCTTTGATTCATCTCGTATTCCTAGCATAGGTATGCCTATGTTGGAAATGGAACATATATTAATATTGTTTGATGATTGTGTGCAACTTCTGCCAGGTTTTCCCACTCCATAACCCTTTCATTGAATAATTTGTAAAGTGTTTCGGCCATCAATTTCTCTTCTGACCTCACACTTTAGGGGGAATTTGTTACACATCAAAATGTCACATTTTTGTTTCTCACCCTAAGTGTCGCAAGTGTCACAAAGTGATGTATGCACCTTGGTAAGTGACACATGCACTATCGCAAGTTTCGTATGCACTTTCCTAAGTGTCACATTCATGTTTTGAGGTGTCGCCACCCCTTGACACCATTAAAACAGTTGCTCATGACCGCTAAGTCATATGGGAGGAGGAAACCCATAATTTCTAGGTCAAAACACACCTTTTCCTTGCAAAATTCAACCTTTTTTTGGGCATTTATGAAGGGTGGTGCCCCCATGCCATGTTTAGGGAGTTTCAGTGTTCCCCTTCCCATGTATGTGGAGTGCCACTTTTTGAAGATGGTGCCTTGTTTCTTACTCTGGGGGAGAGCCATTCTTGTTGAGGGAAAAGGGGGATCTCCTCCACCTTTATCTACGGGCCATCTCTCTCAAGATGGGGTTGGTTATGTTCGACCCCCATTCTTTGGCTTCACTTTAGGATCTGATCCAAACCTCAAGGAGACATATTGTCAACCATATCCCTCATTTTCTCATGGTGGTTGTTCCTCTCAAGCTTATATATTGAGGGATTTCCAAGGAGAAGGGGGAAGTAATCAGTGAGAGTATCATCATTTTGATCTTGGTATATTCATTCGAGGGATGAACGAGGAGAACCTGGAGAGGTTTTTGTTGCATCAAGCATGGCTTGTAAGTATTATCTTTAGGTTCTCATTTGAATATACTTGGACTATTTCCTTCAATCTTGTGTATTCTTGCATGTGATTGTCTATTGTTGCTTTAATCTCCGTAAATGAATTTGTTCTACCTAATCTTGTAGAGTAGGATAAAGTCATTTCTCTTTGCTTCCCATTGCAAGTATCAAGTTGCGCTACAGAGTTTGAATATCAAGCTCACAGATTGGAAACAACGAGGACAAACTTCGAAACAAGGTACATCATGCCCTTTCTCCCTCTCTCTTTTTGATTGGTTAAACTGAGTTCAAAGGGATGTTAGTGTCCACTTGTAGTGTTTCTATATTGGTATAGGGGTCTAGTAATCCAAGGGAGGTTTCATCTGCCCGTAGAAGAAACATTATGTAACACCAACTATTGCTCGTACGGTTTATTAAATTATCTTGGTTATGTAGGTTTAATCTACCATATTCCTTACAAGATCAGTTTGGAGGCAAACATAGATATTAGCTCATTTTCCTCCAACCCTATGAGCTTTGTCTCTGATAATCAAATGCAGAATTTCAAAATACACTCCTCTCATGGAGGTGGTTCTTCTTCTAGGTTCAAATTATAGTTTTAATGGTGGATATTAGATTTTCATTTAAGATTTGTTTCATTTCCACTCTCTGATATTCCATTCTAATCATATGGTATCTTGATATTGATGCAAAGATTAAACTTTGTGATTACTCCATGGCTTAAGGTTTTTATCGGGATGGTTGAGTCACCAAGTCTCTTCATAGCAGGGTTGTCGCATGGTAAGAAGTTACTAACAATGGTTTATTGCTCCGATAGCTAACTTTGTGGCTTATTTAATTTACTTGTGAGTAATATCATTACTTTATTATTTATGTAGAGAATGCCAACAACGTGCCAGTAAATGGATATGATAGGCTTACTCTGTTGGTTGGATAACCGACCATAGGTAACAAATATTTCTATAGTTTCTTACAACAGTTTATGTGGTCTACTATACCTTCATTGTCCTGGTGTTTCACTTTTTTCCTTGTTGTAAGTAAGCTCATTTTTTTCAAGCAACATCAATGTCTATGCCTTAGTCGACGCCTTGACCGGCACCAAGGAAAAGAGGGTGTTTCGTCAAGCAACGAAACCCACCAAATCCATTGTTTCCCTTTGAAGGTACAGAAGTATTGGTTCTTTATATTGATTGTAAAAATGCATCAATCTATTCTTGTTTACTTCACGAGTTACAGGGTTGAATTAATTTCCCAAGACAGTATATTCTAATACTTCATCTTTTTAAACCCTAGGCTTATAGTTTGTATGGGTTTATTCCTGAACATATGAAGTTTCTATTTCTACTAAATAACATTTACCATGGCGTCCTTATGCCATACGCATCATTTCCTCTTTTAATAATGGTATAATATTTTATCATGGTTTTGTTTGATATGTAATCGTTTCCTTGCTTAACAGGGTTACAACCTTATTTAACGTTTGAGTAGTTCCATGTATGTGTGTATTTGATTCCAATCCTCTTATTTATTATATATAAATGTAGATTCTTTCTCTTGAAATTAAAATGGTAATAGGAACCATATTCCCTATTAGGGTTTTGTTTGTTCATAAAGTATACATAGGGTTTGTTATCTCTGTAAGTAAAGAGGTTTTGTTTACTACCTTTGCACTCTTGGGAGTCTTGGCCTAACTTATTGCTAGCTTGTTCCCTCACCTCCCACATCCTTGGGAGTAGGTTTACACTTGTCCTCATGGACAACATTTACCCTGGTGGTTTTTATCATTTTTTCACTTTACCCATGGAATAAAGAATTACTCTTGTTATAGCTYGATTCTCTCATCAATTTGTCTCTAGTAATATAAAATTAAAAATAATATTTACACAAATATTTTTCATCATCAAATGTTTATGATGACCTAATGTTAACTTGAGTCTTTCTCAACATAATAATCCAATAATTACAATTATTCAAAATTATTTAAATATTTAAAATGAAGGGATATTATAGTTCTCCTTACATAGATCAAAGTTTGCTCTCATAAGCTCCAAACTACAAATATCTCCATATTCCTTAGGCTACTGTAAACATCATCCCTAGTCCTTAAAGAAGGAGACCAATGACCACTTTGTCTTCAGATCTCACCATACTATAAGATTAGAAGGTGGTTCTTCTTCTTTTTTAGGGGCTCTCCTAACTCACTCTAATGATTTGTGGCATATGAGGATGAAAGATACCTAGCTCTCTTCTTCTAGGAGATGATTGACCTACGTCATCATTTCGTTGTGGACAAATCTTCTATACTAACTTGTCGTTGAAGATTACTTCAACCTACTCTCAATAAAGCCTAAGCAAGAAGATACCCCATGACAATATCAATAACAAAATCAATAGGTGCATCAATCAATGCAAATCTATCACCCTCACAACCATAACAAACTACCTTTTAACTTCAAATGATATGAAAAATGTCCCATAACAATGTGACCAAGTTGCTTCAACATAAATACCTCAATATATCCTTTGGCCTTACCAATATAACAAAGTTCTTTATGGTAAGAAAAATTTCCCAAAACCTGATTTCTTTATGAAAAAACTCTTATAATTGAACTTCTAATAAATTTTACTTTACTAATATACTCTCTTTAGTATATATTTTCCACTTCATAAACTATTATTATTTTTATTATTATAATAAAAAATAAAACACTTTTATAACTTCATAACTATTATTATTTAATACTATAATAAATTATAACTAATAAAACACTTTAAAATTTTACGCGTATCTGGGACTGACAGAGGAGTGGTGGGACCTAGGGCTGGATCTCTATCACGAATAGAAGCTCGGATTCAATTGAATTCACATTTAAAATATTAAATGTCAAACACTATGATGATGAGTTGAAATATATATATATATATATATATATATATTTATACATTATGTTGTAGTAAAAGGTGAGTTATGTTAATCGGTTTTAGTTTAAATGATTATGAGGAATAATTGTTATCATTTCTATCAAAGTTTAATTTTCATAAATAATATATAAATTAAAAAGTTATTTTTTTAATTCAATGGAATAACAAGAGAATTACTTTTCAACATATTTTAAAATACAATATAGTGATTTTACATATATCCACGAAATTCCTCCAAATTTCTTATGCTTCGTTAGTCAAGTCAATATGGACAACTCAGAAGATTGAAAAGACGGGAGAATCTGAGATTTTCTTTTTATTGTAAACATGAAATTTTCACTCAATTTATGCACCCATATGCCCACTCACGTCATTTCATTACTGTCTTTTTCGATCCCTTTTCCATCTCGATCACCATTTTTAATTGTAGAAATTTTCACCCGATTTATTCGCTAGCTCAAGTCAATACGTACATTTCTTTAATCACTTTTCCAACTCCAACACCATTTTTCTTTAAAATTTTATGATACTGCCATTTTCTCTTCCACGAAGAAAATTTCACCCAATTTATTCGCCCATATGCTTTTTTCTTTTTTCTCTCCCATAAGGAAAATTTCACTCGATTTATTCGCCCATATGCCCACTCAAGTCAAGTCAATACCGACATTTCCCTGATCATTTTTCCCATTACCATTTTTCCAGGAAATTCCTCCAAATTTCTTCACCCTTATGCAACAGTAAATTCAAGTTAATACAATTAAAGTCGAGTCAAGTCAATACGGACAACTGACAAGATTGGAAGGACGGGACGGTAGAATGATAGAAATTTTCACCCGATTTATTCGCCCGCTCAATTCAAGTCGATACGATCATTTTTCCCACTCCTACACTTTTTTTTATTAGAATTTATTAAATCTGCGATTTTCTTTCCATGGAAGAAATTTTCACCCAATTTATTCCCACTCAAGTCAAGTCAATGCACACATTTCTCTTATCACTTTTGCATCTCGATCACCATTTTTCATTAAAATATAATAATACTGCGATTTTCTCTCTATTGAAGAGATTTTCACCAATTGATTCGCCCATATGGCTGCCCTCAAAAGTCAAGTCAATACCGACATTTTCCATATGACTGCACATTTCTTTCATTTTCTCCGCCCAACTTTAAATGACGGCTGCTTTTTATGTTCAACTGAGCGTTTGAAAGACGTTGTTACATTGTCTTTACGTCGTATTGCGCGTCGATTTTCCAACACTCTGCAGTATTAAAAAGGAAAATAATTAGTATTCATCATTATTATTAATTATAAAAAATAATTCACTTTTTTCCAACCGTGTAAAAAGAAATTCACACATTTTTTCCAAGGGAGTAGGCTAACTACAGAGCAATCAGATCGGTTTTTTAGGCCAAAAAAAATGGACCTGAATCCTGTCAAATTTTCAGGGGTAGTCTGAGTTTTGCATGGATCAAAGTTCCATGCATTTCAAAACTTACTCCAGGGGTTCTGCCCCATTTTAAACCAACCGAGATGCTCAGAAAATAGATCATAGTTCTGGATTGGTTAGAAATTTAACTTGGGAAGATTGCTTCCAAATTAACCCACTCCTTTTTCCAACCATATAAAAACTGAAATTTCTTCTAATAATAAAAATCAATCAAATCAAGTTAGTTAATGAATATGTTTAAAATCAAATCAATGAATTATTAAGATGTCACTATTCATATTATAAAATATCTTCACCACTCACCCTAAAAAAATCTTTACTGTATTTCAACTTTTTTTTTGGTTAATGAAGGAAACCAAGAATCTCCAACAATATTAAAAAACCTTGAATCAATTTCATACTTCCCTTACATTGTTAATTTTCACAAAACTTAAGCTTGTAATAAGTTGTGGGATCACCCACATACTTTGCAAGACAATTACTAGTTTAACACCAAGAAATTGTCTTTAACTCTTGTAAAACCTTTTCTGTTGTAAAACTATGCTGTAGCCTAGCTGGAGCAGCCTCTAGTTTTCTCCCATGCTGCTTGAGATAGAAGCAGTTTAACCTCATACTTCAGGAGGTTATTTCAACTTTATTAATAAGTTTATTGTAATATTATAAAATATTTTCACTGCTCATCCTTAATAAAATCTTTATTGTATTTTAACTTTTTTTAATAAATTTAGTATGATTTCAAATTTTATCTTAAAAATTAAATGTTATAAACAAAATGAATAATAATTAAGAACCATGAAATAAGTTTTATTATTACTTTTTATTTTACTATGAAGTGACATAAAAATAAAAATAAATCAATGAAAACAAGTTAGTGAATGTAATTAAAATAGTCAAATTAATTATTACATATAATTATGTGAACTAATAAATGAATCATGACTACATAACATTTTCACTAAGAATTCCCTTGAAAATGAGGGTGTACATAATATATTCATTTAATGGAATATGATTAAATAATACATAGAATATCAAATAGTATTATAGTTTTCTAATACATTATTTATTATTATTAGATTAAGATTAATTATTATTATTATTATTTTCACAATAACATAAATATTTTCTATTATTACTTTTTATTGTATTATGGAGTGACATGGAAATAAAAAAATAAATGGAAACAAGTTAATAAATGTATTTAAAATAATCAAATTAATTATTACATGTAATTATGTGAACCAATGAATAAATCATGACTACATAACATTCTCACTTAGAATCTCCTTGAAAATGTCGGTGTACATAATATATTCATATATTGGAATATGATTAAATAATGCATAGAATATCAAATAGTATTGTAGTTTTCTAATACATTATTTATTATTATTATTAGATTAAGATCATGGATTATTATTATTATTATTTTCACAATAACATATCAATTTTATATTAGAAAATGTTGTAGCTGAATTGAACAACATTGTAATACAAAATGAAAGAGTTTGGTCATGTCTTGCTATCCAAAACATATATTGTAACATCCAAAAACTCCCTATTTGAGAGTTTCCAGTGCTATTCTTTATAGTCTTGGGGAGGTGTACTACCTTACATATGAAAATAACAAAAAATTATTTTATGAAACATACCAAGTATATTAAAAAAAAACAGAAATCATTCCCTTCGAGGGATTCATTTTTGAATCTCACCTAAGTCTCTGTTGCAGCATCCTCGGAGTGTATCTCCACTTCAACATGGGCTACAAGGTTGACTTCACATGTGGCATCCACTAGTTCCCAATTTGGAGAG
>JZKD02S0538551.1:523555-546861 GCA_000966675.3 Picea glauca
TACTTTATTTCCTTTTTTCCTTCTAGATCATAGATGACCTCCCCTCCTATCAACACATGTCACCCTTAAAATTATGATCATAGATATAATGGTTATTGTTCGATCTTAAGGATGACAAGAGGGCAAGATTTGATCTACTTATGTGCACATAGAGATAAAATGAAAACCTTGCATGTTCAACCACTATTTTCAGGTGCCACTATGGAAACCTCAAAGATTGAATTCCCTCTTAAAATCGTAAATTTTTATTAATAATAATAAATTAAAACAATATAATTTTATATATATGTTAATTAAATCAAATATAATAAAATTTTAAAGAAACATTATATTTAATACATATTAAGTATAATTAAATTAGAACACCTTAAAATTTCAACCCATTTGTATCCATAATCATTATGTATTGAATTGCTTTATTCAACACACTCTCATCTTTTAGTGTAATTGGGTAGATATTGGGGCCTTTGAATCCTCAACTATATACAAATAAGTACACCCCATAAAAGGGTCATTTTTTGATGGCATCAACTCAACATGTGTCTCTCTTGCACATTATAAACACAAAAAACACTATTCTAAATACAGTTCATACTCCCATTCTCAATGTTTTTAATGATGTCTTTTCATCCACATTTCTCAGCCATCATACTTTAATATTACTAGTCTTACTCTTATTACTATCAACTTATCTTAATAGTTTCTCATTTTCATTATATAAATTTAAAGGACAATCCCATAAGCATTTATTCCTTTGAACTTAAGTTACATTAATAGTAGAAAACCGTGTTCTTCTTGAGATTGGTTAACATAGACAACGAGATGAAACATTCAAAAACTCCAACTCATGCAATTAATGAAGTTATTAACTTGATGAAAAGTCTTCAAAGTTCTCATTTTTTAGACATCATATTTAGTGGTTGTTTTTACCTTGTTTCAAAAAGTGGTGCTACCGATAACACCCTTTTTTGGGGGGGGGTGTTAAAATTACAACTTGTTTAAAACCATGACATTGATAACCAATACCATTGTGGACAAAAACCTTAAAGTTGAACCTCTAATAAAATAGTGGTGCTCCTAGTAGCACTCATTATTTTCAAGATCAAAATTTTGATTTGATTGAAACTCTAACCTTGAAAACTTGTATCGTTGTGAAAAACCTTAAAATCAGTCCTCAAATTGAAAGTGGTATTATTGGTTCCTTTTCAGAATTAAAATTACACCTTATTCGAAATTAAGCTTGACAATTAGTACCATTGTGCACAAATTCCTTAAGCGCAAGCACAATTACAAAAAAAAGACAAAATATGAAAAATAACATTGAAAAGGTGGAAAATCAAGTTGAAAAATAAAAGAAAAACCAAAAAATAAGAACAAAATGTTTTAAAAGAAAAAAAATTAGATTTTATTTATTTATTTACATTAAAAAAAACCAACACTCCACATCCCTTAACCTTGTAAAATAAATTTTTAAAAAATAAATAATTAAAAAAAAACTACCCAAAACAAAAAACAGCGAAAAGAAAAATCAAAATAAACAAATAAATTACAAATTTTAAAGTAAATAAACAAAACTAAAACTAAATATAAAAGTCTAAATTATAAAATTATAAAAACAAAAACAAAAAACATAGCAATTGGGGTTGAAGTTGATCCCGTGAATTAATGCTTTATTTTCTATAAAATTAAGTTAGGAATATTTTTTTTACTTTCAGTGACATAATTTTAGTTTCAACAAGTTATAAAGTTTTGCAAGCATCAACCAATGACCCAGAAGGCATTGTATGTCTAGATGACTTTTGGTATAGAATATTAGAACTTTCTCATAGGTAGAATGCATACATATTAGATGTAGTTTTCATTCTTGATATGAACTCCAATATCTGATGAGATTGAATTATGAGAAATGAATTAGCTTCAAATATGATTCTTTCCTTAAAATGCATGATAACCCAATCAAATGTCAAATAATAATAATATTTCTAATGACTATTAAGTGAACAAAAATTCCACAATATTACATTTAGGAAATGATAAACAAATAGTATCAATCAACATCCTACCATAATGAATTGTTTGATTTTTAACTTTCTACTTCTCCAACATTTATTTGAAAGATGATTTGTCTTCCCATAGTGAATACAAAGATGGAGATCAAAACACTTTGTCTCCATATGGCCAATTCAATGACAATGATAACACTTATCAAAAATTTCATCAATTATATCATCACCTTTATCATCACTATAACACCCCTCTTAGTGTTAACTTCTCAATTTGAAAAATTGTGCAAGTTGAGCAATTTCTATCACTCAAGTTACACACATTGAGTCAAGTCACATGATATAATTTTTGTATTTGCTTATTAATGAATGTTTCTACTCGTATGATTATTTCTACATACACAATCAATGTTTAGATAATCCAATGGTCATTATATTATATACTTGGTATAACTAATTTGGAATTCATCGTTACAATTTATTGATAAACTACAATTATGAATGAGTTTCTTTGCCCAATATTAGTAATATAAATTTGTCTATCTTATTGTAAATCTTATAAATATAGGAAATATAATTAGAAATATAATATATTATGTCAATTCATAATTCACAAATATAAGTTATTGTACTGTATCATTTAGAATTTTCCTATATAAGAGCAATTTAATAACTTCTCTTGTATGAGATACACCAACATCAATATCACTTGTCAATTTATTTTGCACAACTAGAATGAGTTTGGAATTATGGAAAAATTTCAAGCTCTAAATTAATAAGCTAAATCCATATAAATTTTAAACATTACAACCATAACTTTTTTTTTTACGTTGTTTTACTTATATATTCATATTGTACAAAAAAAAAAAAAGTTGCATTCATGGAAATATAAGGTTTTCCAAAAAATGGATTGGATCTCAGACACCTTTGCATAGTTTTCAACATGTATATTATATAAGTCTTATATAGAGATTTAAAACTATAGCAAATAAACACCATGCAGTTCTCAGAGTTGTCTTTCAGATTATTATTCCAAGTAAGGATCAAAGAACATAAAGCAGACATTAGAAGGGATAAAACTCACACTTCATCTTTGGAAAAATACTCTCTCAAAACCAAGCACCATGTGTGCCTTAAGGAAACTGAAATCCTCGCTAAAGAAGACCATCTTTATAGATGATGAGTTAGAGAAGCCCTAGAGATAATAAAGCACCCAAACAACATGAACAAAAACAGTGGCCTAAAAGTAAGTAGAAGTTGGCTTCCCTTACTAAAACAACAAGGGAACCCAAAAAAACCAGTTTGATAATCTCTCCCTCTCTTCTCCATTCTTCTTTAGGAATATCGTCATGAATTTTATCACATACCTAGGCTTATTAACTTATAATTTTGTCATATATATATAACTTACTAATACATGTTACTAACACACTAACTAATATACAACTTATAATATTATTTTATATATATATAAATATAATATTTAAATATTTATACAAGTTAAATGAATATACTAACTTTATATATATAAATAAAGTATATATACATATATATATATATATATATATATATATATATATATATATATATATATATATATATATATATATATATATATATATATCCATTTAACTAGTATAAATATTTAAATATTATACATATTTAGCAATTATTATATACCGGACTTTTATAAAGTTAGTTGTAGCCTATGCTAATTATTATATTATATATATTGAGTTATTATACATATAGGTTACATATGATTTTAATATACTATAGTATTAATCAATTATATTTTATTTATAGTTCTAGTTGTTTATAACGTAGGCTTTTGTGCTTTTAGGGTTTAATCTTAGAATTTAAGTTGAACATATGGATTTATAATGTAGGTTTTTGCATTCTTAGGGTTTAAGTTTAGAATTTAAGTCAGGCATATGGATCTATCTCTACATCTCTTATATATTTATAATCCAATTCTAATACCTTTCTCGTTGACTAATCTGTCCTGAAGATGAATTTAGGTAAAGAATTTGAAACATCGATCAAAATGAACTACATTGTGGATAATATGGAATACAACTCTGAAAAATCACACCACATGAACCTAAAACCATGCAGTTCTTCAAAATTAACATCAACAGACATATAAATTCCTCTGAGACAGAACCAACAAAACATGTTAAAATAAACCTTATGAATAGATAGAGACATATCAAACTAAACAAGAAACAGAACCAGAGTGAGTTGGGTTCAGAAGGGCCTAGATCAACATGAGTCATTGGACCTTTGCCTTTGCCCGAAATCTTTTGATTAACAACCTCCTAATGATTTTTGGATTGGATCTAGTCCTGACTAAGTCAGAGGTTCCACCAACATCCATTATTTCCTCTTTTGTCTTTGGATCCCAATCCATCACCTTAAATTTCAAGCTAAAGGCGACTTAGCATAAAACTATAAAATTTGCTTTTAGTCATCGTAGTCTAACCAAATTTCATGCTCCCGGTGTTGTTTCTTTTCCAATGTTGTGGCCACCAGTCTTTCCAACCAATATAATTCCATTTCTCTAAATACTTTAGTGTCTCAGTACCTGCAGAATCTCATATCCATAAGCCAATCCTGAAATTCGGCACAGATTTGCTACCTAGGAGTTTGGCTATGCTTTTTTTTAACTGCATCCATCAATCCCTCCACTACTTGTTGAACATGCTCAAACATGTTCTCATGATATCTTTGTTGATCCTACAAAGCCTCCTTTTTAGCATCCATGCCCCAAAATCCAGGCTTGGCCTGCCTGTTGGTCGAAACCTTGGCCTTTCCTCTCCTCCATAACACCCATTGACTCGGTTCAGGAATATCTAGCTCAGATATGTTCTCCATCTTAGCTTCCCAGTTCCAGAGTTGTAGTATCAGTATTATGTTCTGCCCTGAATCATAATATGACCAACCCATACAGACACAAGACATGATCGATGACCACCATGAAGCCACCACCATGTACAGGGAACCACAAGATTGAATCAGAGCTTTGAGAAGGCATCATACAAAGAGAATCTAGGTGGGCCTCCACTCGTCAAAACCCACCAACCAATGCCTAAGAAGATAGGGATCCCTTGTAGTTTCATAGACCCTATAACAATCAAGGATCTCAATGTTCAAAAAAAGAGGGGAAGCTTGAAACGCAGATAAAACATCAAAAAAGAACCATATTAAAACATCACCAATATAAACCCAAAACCTATGAGAGAAGGGCACATCCAAAGATGTAGAGGTGACATAGATCCCATTTTTCCATCCATGACACCTCTTCACAACTGAAAATTTAAGAGTCCTACATATGGTGTAATCCAATTGAAGCTCTGGCTGTTAAAATACCACAAACCACCTGTTGTCATCATCTTCTTCTGGTCCTTCCACTCAGACACTCTTGGCCCATGCCAAATGTTATTGTTGCGGTAATCATTCAAACGTCCCTCTTGACCCTGCTCCTCATCTTACCTTGAGTTACCAATACACTCTCATGCATTACCATAACTCATGAGTGCATCTTCCATGCTCGCCCATGGAAGTCTGTAGACGTGTGTACATAGATAGGTCGCTTCCCTCCATGTGGTGGAAGAATCATTTACCACCTCAACCACTCGATCCAAGGGAATTACAACCATAACATCATATCGCAAGCATGGATGATTTTAAGGATGGAAATTTATTTTAAAATATAAAAATCTTGGCGAATCATACTAATCCTTCATATTCCAACTATAAATGTTTGGCAATATTTTTGTACAAATTTCAAATTTCTAAGGATTTTATACAGTTTGTATAAAAGTTTGGCGATTTTTAAGGTAAAATAATTGTATTCTATAGAATTTGGGTGAATCATTTTTAGAATGGTGAATCTTGCTTTGGGAAAAACCATGGAAAATTAGCCCATGAACGAAATTTAGCCCCTAAAATCATCCTATTCGCAAGTCTAAAATCTATTCATCATAGAACTTACCTATTTCTATGCCAATACTTTCCTATCATTTGAATATTATAATTTTGCATAATTATTTGCAATTGAAAGTAATAATATTAAAATTAAAAAAGATAATAAGTAACAATAATCTTTTACTTATTTAATGAATATACTTTTTTTTTTAAAGAAATATTACTAGGAATTAAAATCATTTATCCAAATAAAAAATATGAATTTGTCGATATAGAATACAATCTAAATTTCCTTAGCAATTACATGTAGGATTTTAATAATACATGTATGAATTAATTGGATATAAAACATACTACAACTAAAGGATATTGGACTCGTAAATTTTCTTTTAAATAAAAATTCAAAGTGAATTCCAAAGACCAACCAATTTTATGAATTGATCTCTTCCTAGTTTACTTTGTCGAATGACATTTGTTTACAGTGAGCGTGTTAGAAATAATCGCACGAATATAGTCGAGTGATATTGATTCATCATAACCACTCGACATCAATATAATTCATTTCCCTTGTGTTAATTTACTCAGGTTCCATTCTAAAAAAAACTAATTATGAAATTTACTAGGCCGATTCACAATCATAAATGTCAATATTTTAAATCATAACCTACAGTATTCATTATTATTAGTCCTTGTCGTATGTATAGAGGGACTACAACGATCGATAATTCATTGAATACATATTAGTTTGTCCTTTGACCCAAAATATTTGCACAATATCTATTGTTGGAGCTATGGAATTAAAAGCATTTTTTTATATAATAAAAAGTACCATATATGTACTGATCTGATTGGATAAGAGATTGGATGTCTTATTGCCAGCTTCGCTATTCCCAATGTTTAATATGGAAACATATCCAAACTTTTTCTCCTATACAGTATTTTTTAATCATAGATTTTTCCTCTATATTGGTTGAATGTGGATTAATGCTAGCATTGGTTCGAATGTTTGTATTAGCATTTTCTACTAGCTGAATATATCTGTAGGTTTTGAAATGTACTAAACATATTGAAATGTTTTGATATCCAAGCTTTATAGTGATTGAGAATTCCAAAGTTTATAGCATGTTTGTCGGATGTATTTTTGTTGAAATGTATTGACACTTATTCTGAGATGCCTGGATAGGCCTGACAGCTTAAATGTTTACATGACGCGACGTCCTCCAACAGCCCTGACAACTTAAATGTTTGCATACCGCGAGTTCCTTCGACAGCTTGACAGCCTTAAATGTTTATGTAAATACGCTTCTCGTAGTACATTTTTCCTCGAAATTTTCTATAGAATTACAGTCAATTTGCACAGTCTCTGCCTTTCGAATGCAATTTCGTAATCGTTGAAGCTACATACATTGTTTATGTTGGGTATGTGTTATATTCTTTGCATGTGTGTGTGTGTGGGCGCGTCAGATTCGACAACTGCGTCTGACGATCTCTCTTAGTAGTGCTCTGTCGTGTGCGTCGGGCACTTTCCTAGGGGGGTCGCAGGGGGGGGGCAGGTATGTCACCCCTTGGCTACGCGCAGCGTTCGGGGCAGCGCCCTAAATTTTTTTTTAGCGGATTTTGCTATTTTTAGCGGTTTACTAAATTAATCCTGGATTAAGGGATTAGGTTTTTGGTATCTACGGAATACCTAAAAACATTCTATATATTGTATAGTGAATGGTGAAATTTGATATAATGAATATAAGAAAGGTTTCCCAGTTGAGGTTTTTCGGTATAAAATATCTGTGTAATATGTGTATGAGCCATTGATTAAATTATGTTTTTCTTAAGAATCTATATGCATTGCTTTACTTCACAGGTTTAAAACTTACAGTTTACTGGTTCGGTGAGTGCTTCTTCTTCACTGGTTTGTCAGTTGCTGGTTTTTTTTTGTTTCGCTTGCCATTGGACCTGCGGTTCTGCATTTCATCGTTTCCGAGTAAGTTTCGATGCCATGCTTCCATGTTGTATTCCTTGTTTGTTGTTCAGTGTTTGCAGTTTGCAAGTAAAAATGTTTGCTTTTTTGTAGTGCCATGCTCCTTGTATGTTTCTGTTTCCTTCTCTGCTTGGGCTGCAGTTTCATAATCATTGGAGATACATATGTTGTTTACTGGCTCATTGGTTCTTGTTGGTTCGTTGGTTCGTGGGTTGCTAGTTCTGTTTTTTTGCCTCTGGTTTGTGTTTTGGGGCCCTGGAGGTGCAGTTCGGCTTGTTTGTGGTTTGTCGTTGGTTTGGTCCTTGCTGTTTTCTTTTGTTTGATTCGACCTTGCAGGGTTGGGGTCAAGTGGCGGTGGTTGGAGCTTTTCTTTTTCTTTGTTTTTTGGATTATTATTGTTTTTTTGGGGCGCTTTGTGTTCAGCCCCTGCACCCACGAGTCGACACGCAGTTGTGTTATTTTCCCTGTCTGTCGAGGCTGAAATCTATTATTCTATCATATTTATCTGGTGCTTCAGTTCTGGCATGAAATAAAATAGTTGCATGCAAAATTGTTCCAGGATTGCATGTGAAATTGCAATATCCAGTTTTTTTTTGTTGGAATAAAGCATATGTATGTAGGCTACATTTATAAACCATGTATGGTCAAATGTGCCGAGATGACATTGCATGTTCTTTCTCCTCTACATAGACCGATGTGCGCACGATACAATTTATGTTGGATTCTGGGCTTAACGGTCTGTGTAGAGGATAAAGAACATGTATTTCTATCGGTGGAAGCATATCTAGATAAATTGCCACGGAAAACCTGAAATCGTTTAGCTATGGCCATGCAATTGAGTGATATTTTGTGCCTTGTAATATATTTTGGGAAGGGAAATTTTTTTTACATGTTTACAACCATGGATAGAGAAGCGCAAAGGTTCATGTTTCTGTCTTTCTAGACTGTTCTTTGAGTCTGTTTTGTTGTATGTACATATTGCTTGTTCTCCAGTGAATATCAGCTTCCATTGATGTTCATTGTATTTTGTGAGTTCCTACATTCAAACAAACATAATAGCTGGAGAAAACGAGGGAGTCTTCACTGCATCGGTTGAAGAGGATGTAGAAAGGTGCATGTTTGTACTGTTGTTTCATATTGCATTGTTTTGTATTTCATTTATGGTCTGTATATGTGTTCAACTAGTTTAGTGTATGTAAATGTTGCGTGCCTTTCTACATGGTAAGTTGTGTTCATTACATGCCTTTCTGTATACTAACCTTCTTCGCTCGCTGTGTTTTCACTGCATTGCTACATTTAAACAAACATAATAGCTGGAGATGATGATGGGCTCTTTGGCGGGTAAAAAACCCTCTTTTCTCTTTATTTTACATGTCTGTCTTCATTATAAGCTATCTTGAATACATGCCTTCCTGCATACTAAGATAGTTCATGTCTGTTGTGTTTTGGTTGTATTGCTGCATTTAAAAAAAGAGAATGGCTGGACAGAGTGATGGGCTCTTTGGTGGGTGAATAGACCTGTTTCTCTTTCTTTTAGATGTCTGTCTTCGCATTAACTTGCCTTAATGTCCATTGCATATTCGGCGTTGCTGCCTTGGAAAAAATAGGTTGCTTGGACAAGGAGATGAATTGTTGTGTGCAACAGCAGAGGGTTCTATGGTACAATTTTCTAAAAGGTATACCAAGTGTGCCGGTAAATTAAATATACAAACCCGGTAGGGGCATATAGTATTAGAGTTGAAAACGATGCCTTGGCGGTAATAGGGCTTTCTGCCCTCCGTATTTCTAGTTTTTCCATTTTCTATTATCCATTTTGTTTTCTAGTTGAGTTGCTTAGTGTGTTTTCCAAAAATTCCTTGGTGCATCGGTTGGCGAACTAGTGGATTCACATATGTGGCTGTGATTCTGCCTTATTCCATAGTTTCCCACTTTCTCAATTGCGGGTGCGAGGCTACTAGGTTGAAGATTGTTCCCCTGGCTTTCAGGGGTCCGTGATATACAGATTGGCCATGGTGCCACGTGCTCACGCTCTGTTTACTGTTAAACATTTCTCCAGATAAAAAATTCAGATGCATACAGTTTTACAGTTTTTTTAGTCCTTCTGATGGACAATATACAATGCATATGCTTGTTTAGCCTTGATGTTCATTTGTGCATGCTTGCATCATAAAAAGTTGGACTAGCGACACGGGTATGAGCAGTCAGTCATCCCAGACATCAACAGACCGAAAAGGCCAAAGGTAAAGATACATATGCTCTGCTCTTACTATGTTTACTAAACAAATATCCTGGGGTGTATATTCATCTATGGCATGGTGGATATGATGATTCCATCTGCAATACATGGTTTGCAGCTCGCAAGAAGTATCAACAAGTACAAGCAAGATGCCGAATGTGCTGGATGTTCCACAGACTAAGAGGTGTGGTTGCGAAACTCTGGCTCCATAGTTCATCAAAGCTATGCGTGTACTTGTAGATTTATGCCAGTGAAAGAGGAATACCCAAAAAAATTAAAAAAAATAAAATAAAAATTATGCACAGGTCTAGAGTTGTGACATCCAAGTACTGTCAATACAGGGCTTGAACAACCATCGAATTGGACAAGTGTTCGTCAGGGACATAATGGTTGTCTATAGCACCTACTTGGACAAGGAAAACAAAAGTAGACCCATTATGCATGCTGACATGATAGACAAGGAGGCAATGATGACTGTGACACTAACTATTCCTTCGCAACTTGTCCAGAGACATGCAAAAAAGATATTGTCGCGTAATGGGATATCTATTACAAATTTTAATATATTTCCCAAAACAGTATATGACCGTGGTGATTGCGATCGAATTGTTTCGCTCAACGAAACAAGCATTGTGGAAAGAATTCCCTTTGTTTGTTCAGAATATCGTTTTGTCCCGGACTCGACCATTAGCCAACTTGCATATAGCACTGATATTTACCCAATCGAAACGATTGGTGCAGCTGTCACACTGGCGAGAAAATTTGGCTCGCAACACATTCTCCATATAAAAGATGGAGAGTCGGACAATGACAAGGCAATGGTACCACTTTTCCTATTCAGTTTTTTCCTTTACTTTTGCATTCGCATGTATCTGGGATAAGTTACACAAATATTGCACTGTTCCATGTTGCAACTACAATTTTTCAATACGTATTCAGATTTGTTTTTGTCAATGGAACAATAATTGCATAAAGGGAAAATTCCAGTTATGTTGTTCAAAAATATAACAAAGAAGAGGGATGTTAGAGAAATGATCTTTCGGACAACCCAAGCAACATTTGTAACAGATTTGCGAGAAGATATAGTGGAGGATCTGAAGAAACTAGCTACCTCTACAATTGTTGTGCGTATACATCCACAAAATCATCCTCACTTTGCTTATAGAAATAACCTTCAACAAATTTTTGGGCCTGTTTATTTTTTATTTTTTATTTTTTAAGGGGAGGGGGGGCTGTAGTTGTGTATTGTATTGTTCAATGTATTAATTCCTATGTTGGTGTTCCTAGGTTGAAGGTATTTTAGTTGCAGCCAATGTGTACTCGACACCCTTTGAACCTACATGTGAAAAATGCAACCACCCTGCTTCTGCCTCTGCTTTGATAAGTGATGATACAATTGATTGTCTGCGATGCAGTTAAAAATGTCCATATATATATGGACATTGCGTCAATTTTTTTATCTGAACTGTGGGAAACACAACCGTGGATTGTACAGTTAGGTAGCCTCTATTACAAAATGTGCTTCCTAAATTGGCAGATTTGTCGCATGAAACATGTCAACAGAAAAAGGCAAGTAGTGTCTTCATGTTGCAGGAGCTTCAGATACATAGCAAATTCACCTTAGATGAGGACAATGCAATTTTTCATATCAGATGAAGAAGGGGAAAAAAATAATATATATCAAACTTTGGCAGAAACAAAAATACCTTATGTTTCTCTGTAATATTTGTTCAACATTCAGATGAATGTTCATTGGACTTGGCTAGTTGGAATTGCACGGGTATAAGATTCACATGGCAGCAAACCCCACATGTCCCATGGCCTCGGTTATTTTCTACTAGGAACATATACCAGATGCAAAAGATAGTGAAAACGACAACGTCTTTTCTTTGTATATCGAATTGTTTGGTACAAAGGTCGATGGGTTCTATTGTATGAAACCTTCTGTGAACTTGCTTGTGGCCTGTTTGAAGTTTGGTTGGTTTTTGGTTATGTCCTTTGTCTGTCAATTTGTACACCATGGAACTCCAACTGTTCTTTGGAGGACATGGAACAATATAACCGATTTTTTTAGCCAGGTGGTCCATAGATCCACCTGATAATTTCTATGGCGCTATGACACAAATGTACCATGTGGCTTGTTTTAGCAGATTTCCTTGATCAGTGGACTTGGTCAAATTATTGTTCTGGAATAATTTGAAATCAAGGAATATATATTGTACGAAGTGAAACTTGTGTTGTCATATTAACAAGAGGCCCTTAAGATTCAAATTGGTCGTTGTTTTCACATTATTTTTGCTTATTCCATGGACTTGGTAAAATTAATGTCCTGGAATAGTTTGAAATCAACAAATATATACTGTGCGGAGTGCAATTGTGCTATCATATGAACAAGAGGCGCTTAAAATTCAAATTGGTCCTTGTTATGCTTGCGGTGATAGAATTTAAAAAAAACTTTGTTTTGTTTCCTCCATTTTTAAAAAAATAAACGATATAACATCCTTTAATAATTTAATGTAATTTAGTTGTACAATATCAATATTAAATATTAATAATTTAGTATTTCAAAATAATGTTTTTAGATAGATTTAGATAAGATGACCATCCCTAAACAATTGCAATCTTTAAACCCTGAAGTCCATCTGTGAATATGTATATCGCGGAACTCCGAATACTATTTGTAGAGAATGCAACAATAGAGGCCCAATTTTCAGCCCGCCAGTCCCAGAACCCAGCTCGAGAGCACCCGATCCAAAAAACTGTGCTAAATATGGAATTAATACCAAATGGCTACGAGACAATAAAAGTGCAATGTTGAGCCAACCAACCCACAATTCTTCCTGTCAATTTGTATACCGCGGAAGTTTGGGTGCTATTTGTAGGGGATGGAACAATAGAGGCTCAATTTTCAGCCCGCCAGGCAAAGAACCCTCAATCCAAAAAGTGCCCAAGAATGGAATGACGGATCTGAATATGCTATATAAAATCTCATGTCCATACTTTATAAAAGTACATGTTTACTATGTATTGCTCGTTTGTCTGAAAAGTTTTATATCACTTGCTCAACCAGATTGTATAAACTTTGTCATCTAATTAAATTCTGCAATATCGATATACAATATTAATAATTTAGTATTGAAATTAATGTATTTAGATATGTTAGATAGTTGATAGGAATTGCCATCCGTGAACAGTGGCAAAGTTGAACCCGCCAACCCTCAAGTCCATCTGTCAATCTGTATATGGCAGAACTTTGAGTGGTATTTGTGTTAGAATATTAAAGGATGTGCTCGTTTTACCATTGGCAATATCACTATTGTCACCCAACCATAGGCCGAAGCCACCTTCCATGCACCTTGACCTTGACAAAGAGAAGAATCGTGGTAGCAATCCAATAGCCAAGCAAGGCTAATGCACCAAGCAAGAAGTAACCAAAACTGATCAGAGAGTCCAACCCAAAACTGGCGCAACACCTTCTTGAGGACTTGCGCACAAGACTGCCAGACTGCAGTGCACACAAGTGACCTTCTGGGATTCTAAGAAGTGTGTCAAATGAGATATTGGAGCCCTATATTTATAGTATTCCTGGCAGACTTATCTGGGTCGACTTCTCATTCTGGGTACTAATTAAATCATATTAATTATATCTCTTCAGTCGACATCTCATCTAGGGTTATGTTCATTTATTTTCTTTCTTCCAAAACATTCTAATCTTGTCAGAGGTCACAATAGAGGTACATACCTCTCGAAGCTACCATAATATCAACACTCCCTCCTAGCTAGGGAGGTATAACTGATAATGGTCTTGAGCACAAACAAACCATTCAACTGGTAGCATCACGAGCACCGTCATTATTATCCAACTGGATAATCTCCATAACAATTGGTACAATATCAATTGATAAAACACAACTGTGTTTATCCATGGTAGTACACAACTACTCAAACCATGACACATAGTCACAAACAGTGGAACATATCCACCACAGTAGCATATCTCTACTGTTTGGAGACAGACAGTCTCCATAACAATCATCTGATATCAACCTGCACAGAAAATATTGTTATGATATAAACTGAATCATCTGGGCCATTCTTTCACTCACATCTGTGAGATCTGAAAGAGTAACTGCCTTTAGAGTAGAACATCAATGATGAGCTATCTGGACCATTCTTCTCAAGCAAGGAAGAATGGCTGTCCTGATTTTTGAGCCTGGACCATTCCTCACCCTGGGCCATTCCTCTGACACTAAACAAAGTGTAACCTGGAGAGAATGAATCTTCCCTAAGGAATGCCTGTCCCTGATTGTTGAACCTGGACCATTCCCCACCCTAGGCCATTCCTCCAACACTAAACAAAGTGCAACCTGGAGAGAATGAATCCACCCTAAAGAATGATTGTCTGGACCATTTCCAAAGGAAATGACTGTCCTGCACCAACCTCCATAAACGAACCATTCCTCATGTTAATCATAATGGGAAATCATTGCCCGGCGAGGTGGGCCAGTCTTCTTGAGTAACCCTCAAGAAGAGAGATTTCCCTAGACCACTTCCCATGTTAACTACAATGGGAAGTTGTTGTCTATGGTACATCAACAATCTGGACCATTTTTCGAACTGAAAAATGTTTGTCTGTCAAAAATCTCAATCCACTTTCCGAATTGGAAAGAATCTGCCCAAGATGGACTATTTTTCAAACTTGAAAATGACTGTTCTCAATTCAATAATATGTCGGTGCTCCCTCCCAACCTGGAGAGTCATTTCTTCCCTTTCAACTAAGAGAGTTATTTCCACGATCCCCATTTTGTCTCGGAAATATGCAAACTTTATTCTGGACAGAGGCTTTATCAGGATATTTGTTGTCTTCTCATCTGTGGGGATATACTGGAGCTTTACTTCTCCTTCCTGGACTTTATCTCGAATAAAGTAGTATTTGATCTCAATATGTTTCAACCTTTCATGAAACACTGGGTGTTCTGATAGTCTTATACAACTCTGATTGTCACAGTGTATTATGGTCGAATCTAGAACCTGATCAAATAAATCAGAGATTAGCTTCCTCATCCATATTGCTTCTGTGCATGCCTCACATGCTGCGATATATTCTACTTCTTCTGTGTTGAGGGTGAAAGACTTCTGTTTCTTGCTGCCCCAAGATATCATAGTGGAGCCCAGGCTGAAACACATTCCTAAAGTACTCTTTCTGTCTTCTGCACTTCCTACCCAATCTGAATCTGTAAATCCATGAAGCTGTATATCACTGGATGAGGTATATCTTAAGCCATAGTTTATTGTCCCATGAATATATCTCAGAACATGCTTTGCAGCTATCAAATTCTCATGTCTAGTTTCCACCTGGAACTGGCTTAGTGTATTCACGACAAAGCATTTGTCTGGTCGAGTATTTACCAAATACATTAATGAACCAATCAATTGCCGATATAGTGATGGATCTACTGGATCAGAATCTAGATCTTTTAGTTTTATTATATCTGTAGTCATAGGAGTGTCCATGGATTTGCAATCCATCATTCCAAACTTCTGAAGAATCTTTATTGCGTACTTTACTTGTCCAAGGAATACTTCACCACGCTTCTGCCATACTTCTAGTCCCAAGTAATAATGCATGAGACCTAGATCTTTCATATCAAATTCAAAGGTTAGTTCCTTTTTGCACTGGATGATAAGAGATTCTTCACCTGTTAGGAATAGGTCATCAACATATAGTAGTAGAATCACAGGTGCATTGTTCATGACTTTGTAGTAAAGGTTTGGATTTGCATGACTTTTGGAGAAACCAAGTCTCGTTAGATAGTTGTCTATTCTGGCATACCAAGCTCTTGGAGCTTGCCTGAGTCCATATAAATTTTTCTTTAATATGAAAACATGAGTGTCTCTGGAATGTACTTCAAACCCTTGAGGTTGTTTAATATATACTTCTTCTTCAATTTCTCCATTGAGGAAAGTTGTCTTTACATCCATCTGATGTAAAATCCATCCCATGGAAGAGACAAGAGATATGATAGCTCTAATGGAAGTATATCTAGCAATCGGAGAAAATGTTTCGTCATAGTCTTCTCCCTCCTTCTGGGAGAACCTTATAGCTATGAAACTTGCTTTATATTTATCCACGCTTCCGTCTGCTGCATGTTTGATCTTATATACCCATTTTGAAGTTACCACTGATTTTTCTTTAGGTCTAGGCACAATTTCCCATACATTACTTTTCATGGTGGATTGGTGCTCTTCTGTCATAGCTTCTTTCCATTGTTTCTTTTGAACTACTTCTTCAAACGTGGTAGGTTCTTCATCTAGAAGCTTTGTCATACATGTTGTATAACTTGAGAATCTTTTTGGCTTCTTACTTTTTTTGAATGTCCTATCTAGGACCTTGAGTCTTTTGGCGTCTTGTAAGGTAGCTTCAAGCCAAGCTGGTCATTTCTTGGTTTTAGGTACGGTGTCTGAATCAATGGTCTCACATGGTTGCATAGGATGATCAGGTTGTTCCTTTTCATCATTTTGGTTTTCTGTGCTTTCTTCGATAGGTTCTTCACTCTCTTCTTCTTCTATAGTTTCTTCTATGGATTTCTTGAAAGCCATATTTTCATTGAATGTCACGTCTCTACTGACTTCGATCTTATGATGTTCCAGAATATAGATTCTATAAGCCTTAGATGATTCGCTATATCCCATGAATATGCCCTTCTTTCTCGAGGGTTCTAATGTATTCCTTTTGTCCTTGGGAATGTGAGAGTAAACAGGACATCCAAAGATTCTTAGGTTTTCCACATTAGGTTTCTTACCTGAGAAGGCTTCTTCTGGAGTCATGTCCTTCAATATGCGGTGAGGACTTATGTTCTGAACATATATGGCTGTCATGGCTGCTTCTCCCCATAAGAACATGGATAAGCCTTGATCGTTTAATAATGATTTTACGGTTTCTTCAATAGATCTGTTCTTTCTTTCTGCTACACCATTTTTTTGAGGGTTATGAGGAACCGTCAGCTCCCTCCTAATTCCTGCCAATTTGCAGAATGCATCAAATTCCTTTGATGTGTATTCCCCTCCATTATCTGTTCTTAAGGTCTTGATCTTATTGTTCGTGAGGTTCTCTATCTCTACTTTGAATTCTTGAAACTTGTTGAATACTTCGTCTTTTGTCTTCAGTAGATATAACCAAGTCTTTCTTGAATAATCATCTATGAAGATTACGTAGTAAAGAGAACCTCCTAGAGATATGACTGGCATCGGACCACAAACATATGAGTGTATTAGATCTATAATCTCCTTAGATCTATTATTGCTGCTTGGAAATGGTTTCTTGATATTCTTTCCAAGAGCACAACCTTTGCAAATTCCTTCATGTGTAGACTACAATTCTGGTATTCCTTCAACCATCTTTTTGAGAAAAGGTAATGTTTGATAATCAATATGAGCGTACCTTTTATGCCAAAGTTCATTGGGATTGACTTCGTCATGTATGAGAGCTTCTTCATTTTGTTCTAGTAGTCTATATAGATTTTCTTCGTGGCTTCCAATAACCCTAGGATTCTCTATGCTGGAGTCTTTATGCCAAGATAACACCTTTCCATCTACGAAAGCTATTTTGTTTCCTTTGTATTCTAGGCAAGATATGGATACAAGATTATTTTCTAAACCATGTACATATAAAACATTACTTAAATGAACATTGTTACCTGTTTTTAGCTTGATAGAGGCTTGTCCAAATCCTTTGACTTGGTAAGTGCTTTTGTCTCCAAGCTCTACCTTGTACGATGTCTTCTTCTCATTTAGATTTGAGAGTCTAGCTTGATATCCCGTCATGTGCCTAGAATCTCTACTATCGATTATCCACATTTCATCTTCAATCATTCTAGTGAGTGCTGAGTAGTGTAGATGACTGGTCTTTTCATCCATAACTTTGGTTCACTGGTGACTGGTCATGCTTTGATCCAAAACTTCAACTCTGACGTTTCTGTCTTCTGAGAGAGCCAAAAGGTGCGCTAAACTAGGGTGCATTTGAATAACTTCTTCTTGAGCGAGATGCTCCATCACAAGGTTCCAGATCTGGAATTTAGGGTTTCTGCAATTGCTCCTGCTAGTAACCCTAGTGGCAGTGTCTTGGAAGTTTCTCCTGCTAGTAACCCTAGCGGTAGTTCTTCAACGAGCTTAGTATCCTAATAACTATGCTTCCTTCCAACGGTTAGACTGAATGAAGGAGGTGTGGGCCCATAACCTGTTAGAATATTAAAGGATGTGCTCGTTTTACCATTGACAATATCACTATTGTCACCCAACCATAGGCCGAAGCCACCCTCCATGCACCTTGACCTTGATAGAGAGAAGAATCCTGGTAGCAATCCAATAGCCAAGCAAGGCTAATGCACCAAGCAAGAAGTAACCAAATTTGATCAGAGAGTCCAACCCAAAATTGGCGCAACACCTTCTCCAGGACTTGTGCACAAGACTGCCAAACTACAGTGCGCACAAGTGACCTTTTGCGATTATGAGAAGTGTGTCAAATGAAAGACTGACACCTTGTATTTATAGTATTCCTGGCAGACTTGTCTGGGCCTACTTCTCATTCTGGGTACTAATTAATTCATATTAATTATCTCTCTTCAGCCGACATCTCATCTAGGGTTACGTTCATTTCTTTTCTTTCTTCCGGAACATTCTAATCTTGTCAGAGGTCACAATAGAGGTACATACCTCCCGAAGCTACCATAATATCAACAATTTGGAAGACACAGAACAATGAAAGTGCAATGTAGAGACAGCCAACCCACAGTCCAACTTTTCAATTTGTATATCGCGCAATTGTCGGTGCTAATTGTAGAGGGTGGAACAATAAAGGCCCAGTTTTCAGCTTACCAGCCTGAGAGCCCCTGATCCAAAAAAGTGGCTAAATATGGAATTAATATGGAATCACTATGGGACAATAAAAGAAAATGTTGAGCCAACCAGCCCGCAAGTTCGCCTGCCAATTTGTATATCGCGGAAGTGTGGGTGCTATTTGTAGGACACGAAACAATAGAGGCTCAATCCTCAGGCCGCAGGACGAGAACCCACGATCCCAAAAGAGCCTAGGTATGGAATGAGGGATCTGCATATGCTCTATAAAATGTGATGTCCATACTTTATAAAAACCAGATTGTTCAAAGTTTCTCGTTTAATTAAATTCTGGAATATCAATATGTAATATTGCCATCCGTAAACAATGACAGGCTTGAAGTCGCCAATATGTATATCGCAGAACTCCAAGTGTTATTTGGAGAACATAGAACAATGAGAATGCAATGTTGATCCACCCAGACCGCAAGTCCGCTTGTCAATTTGTATATCATGGAATTGTGGGTGCTATTTGTAGAGCGTGGAACAATAGAGACCCAGTTTTCATCACGCCAGCCCGAAAGATGCCGATCAAAAAAAGTGCCTAAATGCGGAATGGTCGATCCGTATATGTTCTATAAAAATTTCAGATCCATAGTTTATAAGAACACATACTTAGTATGTATTACTCGTTTTTCAGAAAACTTGTATGTGGATATAAACTGGCCCAAATCCAATTGTGCTATGACATGGATACGAGTCCCTTAAAATTCAAATAGCTTCCAAGTCTTCTTGTCAATTTGTATATCATAGAAATGTGGGTGCTACTTGTAGGACACAGAACAACAGAGGGCCACTTTTGAATCCGACAGCCCAAGAATCTGCCATCCAAATAATGGCTAAGTATGGAATGAGGGATCCTAAAAACCAGATTGTACAAACTTTCTCTTCTAATTAAATTCTGCAATATCAATGTGTAATATTGCCATCCGTAAACAATGGTAGATTTGAATCCGCCAGCCCTCGGATCCATACATAATGTATAAAAATTTCATGTCCATAGTTTATAAGAGTGCATACTTAGTATGTATTACTCGTTTTTCAGAGAAGTTGTAGGTGTAGAAGGACGGATTCAGGACTTCAGACTACAGTTACTTTTATATCAGCAGCATGACCAACCGCTTCCCCGTTTGATATTGTAAAAAATGAATATAAAATGGCCCAAGTCCAATTGTGCTATGACATGAATACCAGTCCCTTGAAATTCAAATAACTGGAAAGTTTGCTTGTCGATTTGTATATCGTAGAAATGTGAGTGCTATTTGTATGGCACGGAACAACAAAGGGTGAATTTTGAACACGCCAGCCTGAGAACCCACCACCCAAATAATGGCTAAGTATGGAATGAGAGATTCGTAGATACGGATCCGTAGATGTTGAGCCAGCTAGGCCGCAGGTCTGCTCATCAATTTGTATATCGCGGAATTGTGGGTGCTATTTGTAGAGCATGGAACAATAAAGGTGCAATTTTCAGCCTGCCAGCCCGAGAGCCCTCGATCCAAAAAAGTGACTAAATATGGAATGGTGGATCAATACATGATGTATAAAAATTTCATGTCCATAGTTTATAAGAGTGCATACTTAGTATGTATTACTCGTTACATACTCGTTTTTCAGAGAAGTTGTAGGTGTGGAAGGCCGGATTCAGGACTTCAGACTACAATTACTTTTATATCAGCAGCCTGACCAACCACTTCCCTGTTTGATATTGTAATAAACAAATATAAATTGGCCCAAGTCCAATTGTGCTATGACATGAATATGAGTCCCTTAAAATTCAAATAACTGGCAAGTCTGCTTGTCGATTTGTATATCGCAGAAATGTGAGTGATATTTGTATGGCATGGAACAACAGAGGAAAAATTTTGAACCCTCCAGCCTGAAAACCTGCCATCCAAATAATGGCTAAGTATGGAATGCAAGATCCGTAGATGCTCTATGAAATCTCATGTCCATAGTTCTTAGAAGTACATGTTTACTATGTGTTGCTCGTTTCCTCCGAATCATATTTAGAACACACGAACCAATAGAACTGCAATGTTGAGCAACCCAGTCCGCAGCTATGGCTGTCAATTTGTATATCGCAGAACTTTGGGTGATATTTGTGGAATACATTGCAATAGAGGCCTAGCTTTGAGCCCGCCATACCAAGAACCCGCAATCGAAAAACAACCGATTTCTATCACCGATGCAATATCACCATCACCCCTTAGCGTTTCCTGGGTGTATCTTCTTCCGTATTTCTTTTGTAACTCACCCGACCACTTTCCATAGGTATTTGTTCGAATTGGTTTTGTCATCACCATTGGCTTTGTACTTGTTTCTAGATATGCAATAATTAAGCTTTAATGCTAGTAGTCATCCTGCAAGAACTGTTAAGATTGTCATTAATGTCCAAAAATCCAGAGAAGATTTGTCATTACTATGAATTAAACTAAGATTTGCACACACCTATGTTAGCCTTTCCAAGTATTGATTTAAAAAACAATGGAATCTTTTTTTGTGTGCGCCCGCGGGTTGGCGCTTTTAACAAATTTCTAATTCTTAATCTCTCTTCGTCATCACCGCCACTTTCGCATTTTTTTCTATTTTTGAAATTAGTGAGCTGTCATGGTGACAACTCATTCCACATGAATTGTGGAGATTGTCATTGATCAATGAAAGGATCGAGGACATATTCCATTGATACACATTAAACCATAATTTGCGGAGGGTTATATTATCCATCCCTGATTTTCATTTCAAACATTGTCTCGAGCAAATGGAAATTCTTAATATCTTGTGGCACTAGTTCTATCTAGACAGAGGAAACACATTGGAGCATAATGGCCAGAGGTTCCATTATTCCAGGGAATATTCTTACTATTCATCTCCCTGCGCCTAGGACCAAAAAAGGATATGATCCCTTGGTACACTAAGAAATATATTTCAAGCCAAAGAATTCCAAGGCAAGCCTGCCTGCTCAGAGAACCTGCCCAGTTGCATTCATGGTTGTCGCAGAAATTGATGTGATGAATTCTGAACTGGAAGAAGATGATCTGATGGGTGATGATACGGCAATGGATGATGGCAATGCAGAGAATATTCCCGCTCCTGCGCCCAAATTGAAATCAACCATAACGGATGGAACTTCCTGGTTCGGAGATGGTGGTTCTGACAACACCAAAAGGAGTTTCAGAAAAGAAGCAGACCGTAAACGCAATAGCCACTTTGCAGCGTGAAAGTAGGAATTCCAGAGTTCCAAATTAGTCCATTCTGGGCGGAAGAGTTTCACTGTAAAGAAATGATATGTTGATGCTCCCAGAGATATATTTCAAGCCAAAACAATTATTGATTAACATCTTCGAGAAACAGGTCCAAAACTGTCACTGCTACAAGGGATTTTTCTACTAGTCATCTGCTTCTGCCCAGAATGGACTAATTTGGCCCTCTAGAATTTCACGTGCAACCTGTGCTCCTGAATTTTTTTGGACTATGCAGAGGCGGTTTCAGCTAAGGATTATTCCATTTTCCCTGCAACACTTTTCGTCTTCTTCCTCACGTGAAGCTTCTCAAAACTATCAATTTCAACACAAGATGATTCATCGAGGAGAAAAATGGAAGGATCTTGCATACTGTGGATCCCGTGCCTGTGTTTGTTGCAGATATGTTCAATGTTTTGGCCCGAAGAACTGGCTCCAATTTCTAAGGATAGATGTACAATACTTGCTATTTTACTTAGTTTTTTAAATGGATTTGCTATTAAAAAATATTTGCCTTCGACTCTTTGTTGTTGCTTCTATTCTGGATTTAACACATGTTCTCATTGGCATGATTCAGTGCTCTCGTACTTCTTCGATGTTGTGTTTACTTAGGTTATTTTTTCTAAGATGGAACATCTAAGAATAATATGACAATGTACTGTGTAAATCCACCATCCTTTTATGCAAACAAAAAATGGATTACACATTTTGAAACCAACGTTCAATTCAATTCGCAATGAAAATAGAACATAGCAATACCAATCTAAAATGTTGCAGCAAAATCATTATTCTTTTTACTAGATATGCAATTATTAAGTTTTAATGCTAACAACCCATAATGCAAGAAGTGTAATACTTTAGTTAATATGTTTCACTCATGGAATAATGTATCAAGAAAACAGTTACACCCATGCGTGATCCAGGTGGATATCGGTGGCCACCCACCTTTTCCGACTGGCTCAAAACAGTTTTCTGGCAATTTTGGCAATTTACTATTTTTAGCAGGTTTTAACTTCCGGGGCCATTTT
>JZKD02S0538551.1:574477-587631 GCA_000966675.3 Picea glauca
TCTTTTATAGGCTAGAAGGAGCTAGGGTTTTGGACAAACCCTCGGCCATGCATGGCCGGGAGTTTCAGTTAACTGACCCATAGCTTTTTGTTCCATCGACAACTTTCCTTTTTTCATGCTTTGTTAGGTACACGCGGGCTGTAGTGAGTCAGCTAGCATACACACGCGTGCAATAATGGGTTAGGGTGTGTGGGCCTTGACACAAGAGGATTTCCAAAGAGTTGTTCAGCAGATTTTTGGAAAAGAAGGGATATGAGTTGGCCTGATGCCAGGTAAGCATGTGTGGTGCAATTTAGGGTTATAACAATGTCTCATCATGGTTTGTCCAAATCACCTCTGCAATCGCGTGGTACACGTTTTTAACTGAGATTTTTCCAGTTTTGTCCCCTCCCATCCAGATGAGGGAATTCGACCGCTCCTGGAGGCGGATACCTGCTCCAATAAGGTTCTGAATGTAATGGTTCCATTCTATCTCGAGTTCACTATCCAGGTCCAGCGAAGAGCTCGATAACCAAGTTTCTCTTATCAAACCATGACTAGGTAGAAGTTTTATATAAAATAGATAATGTAAACCTTTTCTGTGCAAGCGCTCCAATAGCCGAGTTGATAACATGGACCTGTTACCCATACCAAGGATAGCATCCCTTCCAATCTCTATTGAGGATCCAGAGTCAGGTAGCCACGCTATCCAGTGTAGTAAGATCGGGAGCGATTTCAAAAGGTGTTTCCAAGTTTGAGAGCCCCTCAGAGGAAATTTGTTAATCCTTTTAGTCGTACACTTTCACATTTTCTTCAAAATGTTTTTGACTTATGATGCTTTGTTGATATTTGTATGATGAAATGGACAAGTTATCTTTGAGACCTTTTGCATATTTTGAAGTATTTATTGATCCTATATGACCACAAAGTTTGATGTTCTATTTCATGCCTTGAATGAGTTTGCTTTTGAGGACTTTCTAAATAGATGAGTTAAATGAATAACATATATGCATTATGCACCTGCTTGCTTTCATGTTGTTCCTAATGTCTTCATATTTATGTTGAAGCTCTTGTATGCTAATCATATTCTTCAGTTTAAATTCATAACTAGAATCACAAGATCGTTAATTCTTTCTATGAGTATGAGATTAGATACACGTAGCTTTTGGGACATTTATTTACATCAATAGGTGGTTTATGAAAGGCCGATATCTTGGATGATCATCTTGGAGAAACTTCTTCTTCATTTTTTCTTCATTTTGCAAACAAACCCAATACTTGTTCATAAGTTTGTTGAAGGCAAAGGCAAAGAATGTAATGTTTATGATATACTAGCAAGTATGTTCTTTCTCGCATAACTGGTTTTGTTCTTTCTATGTTTGTAGGAGTAGGGTTGTAGAGTCATTTCATTTACATGATTGCTTCATCTTTGAAATGCATGTGGGAATCCCTTGGTCTTCTCCCTCTTGATTTGACTTCTCTCTCTATTTAGATCTTGTTTATCATATTTGAAGCCAACATTCAATGTTCACAATTAATCTTTGTCATTCCCAAACCTCAACCTAATTTATTGTTATCACTATTGCATCATTTCCTATGTTCTATTTTCACTTCCATTCCAAGGCCTAAATCTCATTGTATTTTATTATGGGACTGGAACCCTGATTCGTGGTTAGAACCTAATCCTTCTTAGGAACCTTGACCGTTATCAAGTTCTTACTCATCAGGAAGTGGATTTACCTTTGCTCACATTTTCTCCCTAGGATCTGAAGCCCACAAGGCTATTGGATCCACCTGTTCATTTTTCCTTGTCGGGAAGCTAATCTCTCTCTCGCTTACAATTTTCCCCGAAGCCCGCAAGCCTAGAAAAGTCACATTTTTTCCTGTTTTAAAAATATAACCCTCGCACTTCATGGGAGAACCTTCGCGGACTCACCTTTTCAACACATCCATGCTACACTATGCTTGGTCTGCCCACAATCCACGACCCACGAGTCATAAACATAATCTTGCGGGACAATCTCCATGAGCATTGCCTCAAAATTATCATTCACATGTATTTTCATCCCACGACCCCCAGGCCATAAGTTGTAAGCTTGTGGGATAAATCTTACGAGGATTTGCATGGAGATGCTTTGAGGTACATTTTGTATAAGATCGCAACCCGTGAGCCAATCAGATTATTTCTTTCAAGTTTTCCCCACAAGGTCTCTGTGTCAACAAGATAGGCAAGCTTCAAGCTCCCTTAACCCCTTGTCGCTTGCCATTTGTCACCTCTATATTTATGTGGCCTTGATCTTGATTGGACATGTCTACCTAACTCAACATCTCAGTTACTTGGAATCTGCATGTACGCTTTGATTCAAATTTTATCCCTAGGTGTGGAACCCTGAGTAGGGATGGAACCTTAACCCATGTGGAACTTACGGTCAAGTTGATAGTACAATAATTTTATTTCAACAACCCTCCATTGATTTCTCTGTAGATTTCCAATGCTTCTCTTATGCAAACACATCTTGGAAAGTATAACTATGACTCACTTTCTCTATTCTTTGATTGAAGAGCCTGTAGTGCTATCTAATTATTGACTTCATAGTTACTGTTTCTCCTAAAGTCTTCACCTGAGTGCTAAAGGGCAGAGCCAGGCCACCAGAAATTTGAAATGGTCGTTCTTTTGAATTTGTTGGTGAGTTAGAGGGTTGTTTCACCCAGACAAAAGCATGGTCAAACTGGCAAGATGATATGGATGAGGGTTCTCCTTGGCTGGTAACAGAGTAATGACAGACAAGTGAAATAATAGAGGTAAAAACAAAGGGAAACAACAAACCATTCAATGAATAATCTGCTACAAGAAGTTTAATACTTAAAATAATATTTCAAGGCATTAAACAATATATCAAAAACACAATTACTCCCACAGGTTGCAATAAAAACAAATCTTCATCAAAGCATTAGCCGACGCACCCCAGTCGCCTGAAATGACCAATAGCCCAATCTACCAAATCGACCTCCCTATTATTGAATCAACAAAGATGAATATTATGGGATCAGAGAATTTTTTTGTGTGAGAATTGAATTGGAAACAATTGTTACTTATTCTACTTTTTTTAAGGCCTTATCATAGTAATAATGAAAAATTATCCTAACCCACTGTTATCTACAAAATCCAAACATCAATAGCGCCTGTAAATCAACTATACATAGTTATAGCCAAAAATCAAGTTATAGTTTATATTTGCATTTGCTCACACCCCTTTTAATGATACAAGCACAATACAAAACGACTATGTGGATAAAATATTGGACCATAAAATGATGATTTTGCAACAATGGGGCTTGTTTGAGACCAATTCCTGCTTCTAGAAATTTCCCTCCCCTTTTCTATTTCCCCACTCTCTTTTATCCCCTTCTTTTCCCTCTTCTATACCTAACCGAATTCCCCTTTCTTTTTCCCCTCTACTTTTTCTTTCTGGTTACTTAGTCGTTTTTTCGAAAATGTCTAAGTGCGCGGGTTGGCGGACTCATGGGTTCACATTTCCACTCATGCTTTTATATCACGACTCTGACTGACTGCTTCCCCATTCCATACTTAGCCACTTTTTCGATCGCAGATTCTCGGGCAGGCGGGCTCTAGATTTCACTTCCATTGTTCTGTTACCTACAAACAACACCCAGAGTTCCACAATATACAAATTGACCACCAGACTCTCACATCATCCCCTCTTCCATATTACACATTTTGCACTCAAAAGATCCGAGACATACAATTTGACCATTGGGCCCTCACATCTCCTAAGGATCCCTTTTCACCCTATTTTGAATCTCGTCCGATCGCTTTCCATACTTGGCCATTTCTTGGAATCTCTTTCATGGATTGTCGGGTTGGCGAGTTCAAGAAATTTCCAATTCCTAATCGTTGTTCCCTATGCCTTCCACCTTCGCATTTATTTCCAAGTATGCAATTAGTAAGGTTTAATGCTAACAACTCATCATGCAACAATCGCAAAGATTTTCATTAATGAGCTAAAGGTTCAAGGAGACAGTCACACTGACTATCCCTACACAACTTGTCCAGAAACATGCAGAAAAAATCTTGTCGGGTAATGGGATATCCATTACAAATTTCAATGTATTAGCGAACACGAGTCCGATCGACCATTTCCCTATTCCATACTTAGACACTTTTT
The DNA here is from genome assembly GCA_000966675.3 of Picea glauca. NCBI lineage: Eukaryota > Viridiplantae > Streptophyta > Pinopsida > Pinales > Pinaceae > Picea > Picea glauca. The sequence continues at coordinate 578,644 of JZKD02S0538551.1, forward strand.
TGATTTCGGGTTCTCGGAAAAGCAGGCTCAAGATTGTGCTTCCATTGTTCCGCGACCTACAAACAACACCCAAAGTTCTGTGATATACAAATTGACTGCTGGACTGCCCCATCATGCCCTCTTCCGTGTTACACATTTTACAATCAAAACTTCCAAGACATACAATTTGACCGTCGGGCCCTCACCTCTCCTGATTATCCCTTGTAACCCTATTTTGAAGCCCGACCGACCTCTTTCCATACTTATCCATTCCTTAATCGCTCTTCCCCATCCCTGCCACCTTCACACTTCTTTCTAAATATGCAAATAGTAAGCTTTAATGCTAACAGCTCATCATGCAGGAACCGTAAAGTTTGTCGTTAATGAGCGAAAGGATCGAGGAGATCTCCCATTAATACACATTAAAACAAGATTTGTCGAGGGTTATATTATCCCTTATGAGTGTTCATTTCAAACATCATGGAATGTCTTTTGTGGGTTGTTGGGTTGGCAGGTTCACGGAATCTCCAATCCTTAATTGCTCTTTGTCATTCCCGCCACCTTCGTACTTCTTTCTAAGTATGCAATTACTAAGCTTTAATGCTAACAACTCATCATGTAACAACCATAGAGATTGTCATTAATGAGCGAAAGGATCGAGGAGATCTCCCATTCACATGCATTAGACCAAGATTTGCGGAGGGTTATATTATTCCTTCCGAGTGTTCATTTCAAACATCGTCTAGAGAAAACGAACGTTCTCGTCAACTTCTGGCAGTAGCTCGATAACAATTATGTGGAGATACAGTGAACATCTTCAAGTGTGAGGACCAGAACTTCCAGTGGTCTAGGGCATATTCTTACTACTCATCCCCTTCCGCCCAGAACGAAGTAATTTGGACTTGTAGAATTGCTCATGCAGGTTATGTCCCTGAAGTCTTTGATTGTAAGGAGGTGGTCTCTTAGTGCACCGAGAGATATATTTCAAGCCAAAGAATTATTCCATTGCGGGACCACTCTCATGTTTCTTTGTCACCTCATGTCTTCTGCAAGATGTTGAGATTTATGTAGCCAACATTGACCTTCAGAGGAGAAGATTGCAAGGAGTTCCTAAAAAAGCATGATAACGAGTTGTACCTCTTACCCGAGTTCCTGGAAGACCTGATGCTAGTTCATGAAGATATCACAAGGTTGCAGGTTAGTTCTTTTAGAAATCCATTCCGGAAAATAGCCTGGTTGTTTACAAGAATAACGGGACAGGAATCCACTACAAGCATTTCCCACATGATTCTTTATATTTTGTATTTCACGGTCAAGGAAAAAGCCATTTTTGATTGGGGGAAGATGATTTCCATTGAAATCTGTTCCCAATTGTCATGATTCAAACATGAGAAGAAATTTTATATGTCATCCTACTTGGTTTTCGCGATAGCGCATTGTTGTCCATTTCCAAAATTGTTTGTGTCCAAGAAGGTAACTTTTTAATGACTTTGTCTTAGTTTTCAAATATGTATTGTTAGGAAAGGATGCTCCCCAGATGTCTGACTAGGAAACCAAGTTTTAGGATAGGAAGGGAACAATTGAACAAATGGAGAATTACAGTGTAATAATGATTTTTGTCTCCAAGGAAAATCCTTCTTTCCTTCCATGTCACATTATGAACAAAATGTTTGTTACAGAAATAGCAAGGCAATACAACTACTGGTTGCATTTTTTCCATGAGAAGATAAAAAAACAGTTCATTCCTCTACCTTGGAAAGTTGGGGACTTCATGTTCAGGAATGTCAATAAGATTGACGAATTCACAGGCCATTTCAACAACTTGAACCTAAGATATGTTGAAAGGCTAAGAGAGTTCGACCCTAATGGGATTTTTGTAGAAAATTTACTAGCAGTTAGCTTCAACAATTCTTTTATCCATACACTCCTAAATGAAGTCAAAGAAAATGATGACAACACTCATGCTCCTGACGCTGGCGACCTAGAGACATTGCAAAGCACCAATGAATTGTACAAATAACAAGGAAAAGGCCCCGGTGAGAAGAGTGTCCAATCCCCAGCTACCACTCCCAAGAGTACGATGTCCTGGAGCATCGCTCCAACGGCCCACCCCAGTAAGAAAGCAATCCATAATTCTTCAAATGAAGGAGGAGATGAGAACCCTCCTCAGGGTATAATTGATAGTTCTCACAAGCTTCCCGTGAGGAATAAGAGAAAAAACGTTGTGGAACAAGTGGAAGAGCCTAGAATTGAAAGTGAAGACATGGAACTTGAGACTGAACTGGATAACGTATTCCACAACATTGATCAGCCTGGGGACGCGATCCACCATAATCCCCTAATGGAAATAGCAGAGACCAAGATTTTTGACAAAGATGAATCCTTCGTGTTCCAGAGTGATGTTTTTGACAGCGAATCTAAAAATTTAATTATTGAAAAGAGAGATGTAAGAAATAAGAAAGGGAAATCTCGTTCAGAGATTAACCTTAGGAACATGTAGCCATCCCAAATCTCCCGACTTCACAGAGCAACCAAAGATGCTCTTGATGATTCCATTGGAGGCCTTGAGGCGGAGAATGCTAGACTGAAGGACAAATCAAGGAATTGGAGGAAGCTTTGATTCCTATCATGTTGCTTGCCAGTTCTTTAGAAATAACTATGCCTGCCACCCCTGCATCCAAGTTAAAAAGATCCTCCAGCCTCCTCACATCATGTAGAGGCTATGTGGAGAAGAATATCAAGAAAATAATGGAGCTAATTACTCAAAACTGGGAAACATAAAAGAGTATAGCTTCCTTTGGAATGAGGGCACATGACTTCCAGGAATATTTGCAGGTGGATTTAAAAAATGAAGAAGGTTTCTATCTAGACATGATCATCCCTTTTGGCATCAATGTCACCAACATGACAGAAATGAGAAGAAGATCTCCCCTCCCCAAACCGGATCAAACAGTTAAACGTATGCTGGAAAGAGAAAGTTAAGAACCTACATCTCATTGTCCTATCATGTGAACAAGCCATATCAAAAAAAGAAGAATTATTCAGAAAGTTAACCGAAATAGACTTAGCTGAAAGTACCATCGAGGTCCAAGACCCCAAATTAATCTTCAACTCCTTGTCCTTAACCAAGCAAGCCTTCGATGAAGAAGTTGATATTTTAAAGGGGTTGTCTTTAGAAAAGTTTTACAGCATCCTTGAATATGATGAGGATGACGTGTACAATTGGCTAGTGGACTATTCGATACAAAATGAAGAAATTGAACAGGATCCACGTAATATTTCTATCGATCTAAGGGAATTAGAAAGCGAGCTTTTCAACATAAAAATCCGGCATGAGATCAATGTGGCTCCCATGAGAAGCTACATTGGAGAATGGCTCCAAAGGGAAAACGACAAGCTCACCGACGAAGGGAAACACGTGGTTGGAATGATTCCAGTAACCATCGATGCGAGCAATAAAAAGGCATCAACAAGCAAATAGCAAAGGGGGAGAGAGATACCATCATAGTAAGTCTGTACTGATCACATCCTACTTTCTTTATCAATCCAATTATTCCACCTCTTTAAATAGAAATGTCTAACCAAAGACTGATAACTTCCAATTTCTTCTTTTCAGGTCTTGCTCTCTACCTTCGCCCACTTCTTCTTTCTACGGTCCTATTTCTTATACTTATTTCTTTTATGATCCGCGGGAGCCCCAATCCCAGTCTATATGACAAACGCATTTAAATTTCGAGGAATATGTAACATACATTATTATTTTTTGATAAATTTCAAAGAAAACTACTTCGGGAACAATCTCGGTGGTGCCTTGTAACCCTCTTTTCGGAATGCAAAGTTAGTTCTCTTTATGCATGTCGGTCATCTTCTTTTATTTTTATGTGCTCATAAATTTTTATCTTGAACTATGTTGGATGTCATGAAATTGTGTTTATTTAATTTGAATGTTTAATGTGTGTGATTCCTGATCCTATTTTCTAGGAACCCTTATTTCAAAAAACAAAAAAAACTTTTTCTATTGTTTTGTATTGCTTTAAGTCATTACGACGGAAATTTTCTAAGTCGCACATTTGAACTATACACGCCCCGGGAAAAACTCAGAGAGGAGTACCACATCTATAAAAATGCAGTAGGATTGACATCCTCGTTAGGTTGTCGTTTCGGTACTAACAGATTCATGGGTCAATAGACTTGTAAATACATCTGCAAGAATATCTACAGAAATATAAACCTTCAAAATTTTTTATCATTGTCAAAAAAACAATCAACTGGATAGACATGTTACAAATATACCAGTTGGTACTACACTGAAATTTCATAGGCATCTTACAAATATTTCTGTTCTTAGAAATATTTCAGTTGGATAGGCATGTTACAAAGATGCCCTCTTCCTGGAGAGAAATTGCAAATCAACCTCTGCAAAGAATCTTCGACACTTGACACATTTAAAAAAAAAAATTATATTTGTTTCTTTGCCACCACATATAACTTTATTTATCCTAACACATATAGAGACAGACAAGCCAGACGATCTATTTAATAGAATGAAATGGATGTTTCTTACTTTGTTCATGGGAAAAATTAAAGAAGTGACTATGAAAATTGTACTTAACTCTAAATATTGGGATGAAAGTCAATTGGAAGTATACAAAGATCATTATAAATGAATTTCATAAATACATTAAAGAGATAAAACATAAAAGGTAGGAACGGAAATTTCCAACATGGTAAATCAGACTCCAACAATATATCAAGTTACACGTGATGGGGATGTCTATGCTTTTTAGTAGCTATCTGTTGCACTACTGGTAATAGGAAAAATTACATAATCTTATTAAGAAAATAAAAGCAAGATGGATTATGAAAAACACAGTATAATTAAAATGAGCATACTTTCAAAAACTAAATGGTCTCAATGCTAGAATTGCTCTAGGAGATTGACGCTTGCGCGCCTTCTCTTTCTGAAATGAATGTGGGCCGTCGATCAGTTTTCACTCTGCCATCTGGGCGACCCTGACACTTTAGTGTCTCTGCTAAAGTTTTACCAACCTGCCAATTTTAGAACTCCCTTGGCCATATTTAGCGATGGAACAAATTTCTCACAAAGTAACTTTCTCGCTAATTACTTGTTGACTCGATATTAATATAATATTATCATTAACTAATTTGAGAATTCGAGACTTCGGCTCTTCTACGCTCTGGGATTTGGGGGAACTGTGTTTGTTCTGGAAGGAAAACTGCCGGAGTGACATTCTCTCGGAGTCATGTAGCAGCCTGACGTCTTATGACTGACATGTCGCAGAGTGCCACGTGTTCTTTTCTACATGGATACCACATGTCCTGCATGTTGCTTGCCACGTGTTTGCGACAATTTCCATGTGTCTCCGATACTTCGGGCTTCTCATTCTCCCACGGTTCCTCCATACCTGTGCATCTATTCCCATTCCAACCCGACAGGGACTACGCTGCCATGCAACACTTGTTTTCTTTTGTCTTAGACACCATGTGTATATATGCATGTACTAGAGTTTAAATTATTCAATAAAAAGAGGATGACTGCATAGTCTTTCGCTGAGTTTGAGTAACTAAATAAAATAAATTTCAAAAACTCGTAAGGTAATTATAAAGAAAGAGACATAATTATATTTATTTTATAATTTTATTGTATTTTGGTTGGTAAAGATTTTTTCAATAATTTTATAAAAAATTGAAAAACATAGTATAAACCAAATATTACCTTATCACATTGTAATATTTATAAAGAAAATAAAATAAATAGTATGTTTATCTTATATATAAAAGGATAAAGTTTTAATATAATTTTTTTAAAGGTTAGTTTAATGGTTTGGAGTTATCGTTCAATTTTCAAAATTAATTTTACTAATTTTATTAGACAATAATATCATTATCATTTTCAAAATAATATTATTTTCATTTTCAAAAGAAACATCAAACATTTCCAAAAATTTATAGCTAAATTTTTTCACCAAAAACCATTTTAAAATATAATTATATATTGTATAATTATATTTTAATAAAAAAAATATTAAATTTATTATTTAATATTTAAAAACCAATGTATAAACTATGATAATAATAAAAAATTAAAATGGTAAATAACGATCGATTTTTACTTAAATTATATTAGTATTACTTAAAGAGTGTTCTAAAATTTTCCTTGACGACAAAAACCAGAACCCACCCACCGGGTAACGCTGTACAAGTCAATTGATTCCACATGACTACGTTTCAAAGAAGTTTTTCAACAATTTCAGCACGCGTTCCGCTCTGTGCCCCACCCACTCAATCGTATCTCACACGAAGACGTTTCAAAGAAGTTTTCGACAATTTCACTGTGCCTTTCTCTGTGCCCCACCCACTCAATCGTATTTCACTGTGCCTTTCTCTGTGCCCCACCCACTCAATCGTATTTCACTGTGCCTTTCTCTGTGCCCCACCCACTCAATCGTATTCCACATGAGTTTTTCAACAATTTCAGCACGCGTTCCTCTCTGTGCCCCACCCACTCAATCGTTGAAAAGTCGTTGGGCATCCCCAACGAGACTTCTACACAGTTAGCACTGCCGTAACTATATATATATGTGTAGATACACAAGAACACACAACTTAGAGGCTTTGAAAGACTTTGTAGTTGGAGAGGGAGAAATGGATCTACTCATATTATTGTTTCTCTGCATGGCTGCCGCTCTGCCTGCAGCAACGTCTCTCAATCCCTCAACTTGGAAGCCATATTCCCATACTTATCATCAATATCTGTATTCCCATCAACGCCATTCTGATTCTGAACGCATGGTGGAGGAAGGTGAATCCATATTATCATCAATGGACGCCCACGATAAAAGGGACCTCGATGCTCTCTTGTCGTTCCGAAAGGCCATAACATCGGATCCATTTGGAAGGCTCTCCAATTGGACGGCCAAGAACTCCGAGAACATGTGTTCGTGGCATGGCATTCGCTGCAGACTACACAGCACAAGAGTGATCGCCATCGACCTTCATGTATCAGAACCGGAAGGAATGTTGAAAGGTAAACTTTCGCGGTCTCTTGGCAATCTGTCTTTATTGTGCAATTTCAATCTCTCTGGTAATAGTTTAGCTGGAAGAATTCCACCCGAATTTGGCCAGCTTAAATCGTTGCAAGTACTTGACCTCAGCTGGAATGTGCTCGATGGGTCTATTCCAGTCGAATTGGGCCTGCTGCAGAAGCTGCGCACCTTGGATCTTTCTTATAATAGTTTGACTGGAAGAATTCCAGTTGAATTGGGCCTACTGCAGAAACTAGAGCAGTTGTTTCTACTCCGCAACAAATTCTCGGGCAGTATACCGTGTCAGTTGGTTAATTTGACACAACTGACAAACCTAAGGCTATCTTTCCCTAATATTTTGAGTTCTATTCCTTTTGAAATATTCCGGCTTCCCCTCTCCTCTTTGTTTCTTGAAAGTCTTAACCTTGAAGGGAGCATTCCACGTAAAGAGAGAATACCACGTCAGTTGGTTAATTTGACACAGCTTACACAACTATCTATAGTTGCTCATAATATTTCTGGTTCTATTCCTTCTGAAATATTTCGGCTTCCCCTCTCCTCTTTGTATCTTTTATTCCTTAGCCCCGAAGGGAGCATACCTAAAGACATTGTTGGGACCATGAGCATACCTAAAGACATTGCCAATTTGAGCAGGTTGACCGACTTAAGACTTATGGGAATTGGAGTCCAAGGTGAAAACATTGCCAATTTGACTAAGTTGAGTAAGCTAAGTCTCCGTGGAAACGGACTCACTTCAAGCATATTTAAAGTCGTTCTCAATTTGAGTCAATTGACAGCCCTATGTCTTAGTAATAATAGGCTTACAGGTCGCATTCCGGAAGCCCTTGGTAAATTGAGTCAATTGGATCAGCTAATTCTTAAGAATAATAGACTTTTAGGTCACATTCCTGAATCCCTTTTGAATTTAAAGAAGCTTTCATATCTTTCCCTTTCGAATAACAATTTGACAGGCACAATTCCGAGAGCTATAGGGAAACTTCATTCATTGGCATACATATATCTGGCTTCAAACAAATTAAGTGGTCATATCCCAGATAGCATAGGTCAGTTAAAGATTCTTAGTGTACTAAACATATACAATAACAGTTTTTTTGGAAATATTCCTGATAGTTTTAATGGTTTGGTTTCACTTCAAGTATTAGATTTATCAGAAAATAACTTGAATGGATCAATTCCCAATGTCTTCGACAATTGTACTTCTATGAGAATTTTCTCAGCTCACTCTAATAAACTCTCTGGAACATTACCCACATCTTTAGCCCATTGTATCGATCTTCAGTTGTTGGATTTAAGCAAAAATGGATTGACAGGCAAGCTTCCTCAGTACCTCACATTTTTTCATGCCTTAGGTGCTTTAAACCTTGCTTATAATAATATGCATGGTTGTATTTCTCAACAGATCACAAATCTTCAGCAGTTGCATGTGTTGGACTTATCCAACAACAAATTCAGTGGAAGAATACCAGTTCATCTTGAGAGACTCTCCGGATTTGCAAATGTGTCAAATAATGATTATTTAAGTGAGGAAATGGAAATTGTTATCAAAGGAAGTGAGTACAATCTTTCATATATGTCTTCTGCAAACACTGTATTTGACTTGTCTTGCAATAATCTGATAGGAGAAATCCCTGCAAGCATAGGGAGTATGAGTCATTTGCGGTTGCTGAATTTATCTTGGAATCAACTAGAAGGGAAAATACCTGCATCTCTTAGTGCAATATCTACTTTGGAAGAATTGGACTTGGCGAAAAATAATCTAAGTGGATCAATTCCTGAAGAGCTCTCTGAATTACATGGATTGGCCGTTCTGAATGTTTCATCAAACATTCTCTGTGGGAAAATCCCTATAGGAACTCAATTTTCCACTTTCAATGAAAGTTCATTTCAAAAGAATAAATGTTTGTGGGGTTGTCCTTTAGATACATGCAATGAAAATGAAAGA
>JZKD02S0538551.1:602129-623322 GCA_000966675.3 Picea glauca
TGCTAAGTGGACTATTCAAATCATGAGAATTATTGGTCAGTTGCGACTAATACTCATGAATATGGGTCATAGATTAATGACTTACACTACGCATTTAATCCCAAAAATAATATCTAATATCTTACACTGCGGAAGCCCCTATATGCTTAAATAATAAGAGTCAAGGGAGCTCTAACTGGGTAGTTCATAAGGCACAATACTTGCTAAGGTTTTTCAAATGGGGTAGCAATCTAAGTGGGCTTGATTGTGGGGAAAACTCCACAGTTAAGCACGCTTGAGCCAGAGGTGTCTTGGGATGGGTGACCACTTGGGAAGTCCTGGTTACCGGGTGCAAGCCCCGGAAGTGATGATTGATGCTATGCGATTCATTTCGTTGGCTTCAATCCCATTTCTTCACCCCAGTGAGCATCACGCGATGCAATGAGTGCTAAGTGGACTATTCAAATCATGAGAATTATTGGTCAGTGGTGACTAATACTCATGAATATCGGTCATAGATTAATGACTTACACTACGCAGTTAATCCCAAAAATAATATCTAATATCTTGCATTGCGGAAGCCCCTATATGCTTAACTTATATATAATTACAATAGAATTATCTTCAACAAAATTATTTAGTAGTTGTGTAAAACAATTATAAATAATAAATTTATATATTCAAGTTAATATGGAAATATTATTTGATAGTTGTATAAAACAATTATAAACAATAAATTTATATATTCAAATTAATATGGAAATCAACAAAATTATTTAGTAGTCGTGTAAAACAATTATAAATAATAAATTTATATATTCAAATTAACATGGAAATATTATTTGATAGTTGTGTAAAACAATTATAAATAATAAATTTATATATTCAAATTAATATGGAAATATTTATGTGTGTTGAATGATTTTGTAAATATTTGTTTTTTTATTATTTAAATATTTATTTTTTTATTATTATTTTAAAAATAAAGCAAAACTGTTAGCAATTTTATTTTGTTTTTAATTTGAATTAATTTTTTTTATAAAACAAAAAAATAATTTTAATTGAAGTTTTTCATGTAAGTTTGAATATTAGATATTTTGATTATCACATTTTTATAAAATTTATTATATATATTTTTTTATTCTTTATTATCCATGATAGTGTTAATCTTTGAATCTAGATAGGCAAAGGAAGATTCTAAAGCTAGTTTGAAAGTTTTTCCTCGTTAAGGTTCTATCTAGTTGTACATGTTATCCACTATGTACATGTTATCCATTACAATTAAAAAAAAAATTGAAAATGATACAGAAGGAAAAAATAATAGTCTAGAAAAGTAAAAAGAGACTAAAAGGCCTTATCCACATAGATGATCATAATTATTTCAAACAGTGAGAAAAAAAGTCTAGCAAAGTAAAAAGAGACAAAAAGGCACTATCCACATAGATGATCATAATTATTTCAAAGAGTGAGAAACCTTGAATTGGAGGATACTCGTTCAACCAATTATAGATCCACTCAATATCTTGTTGAGATCAAATGTATCGTGCCTAGAAAATTGCCTCAGTATAAGTATTTATTTATTTATTTTTTTTAAGTAAAAAAGGGGCAGGACCTATTGTATTATAACTTCAGAAAACAACGTACATATGTCACCCAGGTGCCAGCTGTCCTGCCTATATAGGAAACCAGGACAGCTGGCCTACCCACTGTAGCATGCAATAGAAAAAGATGACTACAACTCCCTGCCCGAAGGAAACCAGGGTGGCCATGCAAAATTGACATCATTCTTGCTTTTCTAATACTTATTGTTCTAGTACTGACTATGCTTACAGTTACAGAGCTACAGCCCTGGTAAACAACTACAACAGTAAAATTGGAAACCATGCGAGACAGAAGAAAACCTAATCCTTGGAGTCCTTGTGTGCTTCCTGCACTTTTCCACTGCTGGCTGGGATGGCGAAAGGCTGAGAGCAGGTCGGACATTGCTGCCGAGGAGTGGCGTTGGAGTAGGCTGCATAGAGCATGTCCAGGCGCTAGCTGATGCAAACCGCTCTGAAGAGTTGGTCATCGACTAGGCTACGAACCTCAAAAATCAACTGCAGAAGCTCCGGGTGTAGAGGTGATGGCGAGGTCAGCGCCTCCGGTTCCTTTTTTGTTTCCTTCACCTCTTTTTTGTTTTCCGGCACCTCTGTGTTCGCCTGCAATCCTGTGTAGCTGCTCGGTGGCTCCTCCTCAACCACGCAAGTGGTGTACTCATCGTTTGGCGCTGCAGAAGAACTTGAGACTCCTGTGGGGCGATGCATTGCTACTGGTGCAGCAAAACTAGTCGGGGGAGCCCAATTATCTGGTACCGTAAACATTTTGCTCTCCGAGAATTCTGAGGGGAGGTCCAAGTCTGGGTCTTCTTCCACGCGAGTTCCTAGGGGCGAGCTAGCAACTGTAATTATCCGACGGCATTTCTGCCTGGCCATTCGCACAGCGCGTTGAAATTTTCCATGCCTCTTCCTTCTGGAGTCGGCGGCATACCAGCCGGCTCCCCTATGGGGCTTCCCTCGCAGCCTTGGCATGGTAGGAGCGAGGAGCAAGGCCAGAACACCAAAAACTCCACTGCTAGACCGCTGCACACCAAGCGTCGAATTCACTCTGTGATTTTCGTAATTGCAATGGGAGGGGTAGATTATAATGGCAGCCATGATATCCATGAGCTTAATGCTCTGGCTATCCATCCTACGAAAACTCGTGCGAAGCCCCATCAAATTGGCGAAGGTAGACGGAGGTGGTGCCATTCATAAATGGCTGTAAGTGTGGTGAGGGCCATTATAAATGGCCTCCCCCATGCCTCCTCCACGTGGTTCGGCTTGTACGCATGGCACCCCATCCGGGGCTGGATAATCTTTGTTGGCCAGGGAGTGGCACTGATTGTAGAGGACAGAGGGAACATCGCTTCTGGCGTCCCAAATTATTTGTTCTGTTTCCCTCCGTACTCCCTCATTTGCTAGGTGATCAGCCACCCCATTCGCCTCCCTTTTGACATGGGAGGGAATAATACTAATGTTGTGCTCTAGCATGCTACTGAAATCGTCAAGCAGTCCTGCGAGGCGCCAGCTGGGGGAGATTTTTTGTGGATTCCTCCCATGCAGGATATTGGTGATTAGCTGGATGACGATTTGTGAATCCCCTTCTAGGATGAAGGTGTGGCTGGCCAGAGTTACCGCCTGCCGAAGGCCTTGTAGTAGGCCTATCAATTCTGCCACATTGTTTGTGGTTTCTCCCAAATATCCAACAATCAGTATTAGAATTTCCCCTTCGGAGTTCCTAATCACAGCTCCATATCCGGCTGGTCCGGGATTGCCTTTTGAGGCTCCATCGAAGTTGATTTTTATGAAGCCATTGGGAGGGGGGATCTAGGTGACTGGGCTGGGGAATCGGTTCTTGGGAGGTTTGGTAGTCACTAAGTCTTTTAAGTTGAGTTGCCAGCTTTGAAGGGTTAGTGACTCCTCCTGGTTGCAATTTGTGTCCCGGGGTTTCCATTGCTTGCTTCTGAATGTTTCTTTGATAAGTGTGGCAGCTTTGATCCAGGTTGACTCTGCCGGTGAGCTCTTGGAACGGAAGATGCGTTTGTTCCGCTCCTTCCAGATCTTCCAGAGAATGAAGCCTGGGAGGAGTTGCCATATGTGATTTAGAATGGGATTGTTGTAGGTAATTGAGTCCCAGTGTTCGATGGTGTCCCTGATGCTGCTTCTATTCTGATTTGATCTGTGCATGATTTGCACACTCTGGTCCCAGACGGTTTGACTATAGCGGCAGGCATTGAAAAGATGCTCCTTGGTTTCTTCTTGGGATTGACATAGAACGCACATGGATGGCCCAGTAAATCCCCTCTTCCCAAGGTTATCCCAAGTAAGAATTCTATTATGGATTATTAACCAGAGGAAGGTAGAGACCTTAGACCAGAGTGCGCTGCTCCAAATCTTACCCCAGATGGTGTCCGCCTCCTGATTGCAGTGGTTTCTGTGTATGCGATAGGATTCTTTGAACGAGAAGTTTCCTGTGGTTTGATGTTCCCATCTGAGAATATCGGGTCCCTCCTTTATTGGAATTTTCCTGCGTCCATCCTCTTGGATCCAGGTGGACAGATTTAGGTCAGGTGGGGTTCCAAGCTCGTGGTTGGAAGTCTTCCATTGCCGCCAGGTCTGCTCTGCATCGGTGGGTTTCCAGAGGTCTTTTACCTTTAGTGAAGGGGAAGGATTGAGGGCCACATGAAGGGGTGTGAGCTCTGGTAGGTCCTTCAGAGGTTTGAGTTGCTGCCACGAGTCCTGCCAAAACTTTGCACTATCTCCATTGCGTATTTCCCAAAATGCATGTTTTTGTATTATGTCTCTGTTCTGCCAAGCGGTATTCCAGATGTTTGAGCCCTAGATTTTGACATTGTGTCTGATTAGTTGGTCCAGCTGCATGGAGGGAGTGTATTTATTCTTCCAGAGTTGTGCCCATAGCGCATCTGGCGTTTTCATCCACCTCCACCAAATCTTGGCCCCCATTATTTGGTTGAGATTCCCTGGATCCTGTAGACCAAGGCCTCCCCTGCTTTTTGGCAAGCAGACCTTATCCCAGCTCACTAGGGCCCATTTCTTGTTGGGCTGTAGACCCTGCCAGAGGAAGTTTCTTTGAATGTTTCTGATCGCTCTAATGATGTGCTTGGGAGTAGCTAGAGCGATGAAGAGGTAAGTGGGTAGGGTTTGAAGAACTGACTTTAGCAGCACTAGTCTAGCTGCGATGTTTAAGGGTTTGAAGGTCCAGTTGGCCAATCTATTGGAAATAGAGATGAGGAGGCTGTCCCAGGAGATGGACTTGGCTGGCGCTCCAGTGAGCAGAATTCCCAGGTAGTTGGATGGAAGGGAGCTCTTGGGGATGCCCATGATTTTGGAGATGTGTATCTGAACTGCCATTGGCGTGTTGAAGAAGAAGAGCTTGGATTTGTCAAGGTTCAACGTCATGCCCGAAGCTTCAGTGAAGTCAGAGAGGATAGAATTGAGTTTGACTGCTTCACGCACCGTAGGAGACTTCATGAGTAGGGTGTCATCGACGAATTGGCTATGTGAAGGGGCAGGGCTGATATTGTGCAGGGGTAGGCCTTTGAGAGCGCCTTCTAGTATAGATGACTTGATGTAGCGTCCCAGGCCTTCCGCCATTAGAACAAAAAGAAAGGGTGAGAGCGGATCCCCTTGCCTAATGCCTCTAGACGTTGAGAAGGGGCATGATGGGACTCCATTGACAAGGATTGAGAAAAAAGCCGAAGAGGTGAGGTTCAAAATCCAGTTTACCCAATCGTGATCAAAGCCAAAGTAATTGAGGATGGCTCTGAGGTACTGCCAGCTGGCTTTATCAAAATCTTTTGAGAGATCAAGTTTGATTAACATACCTGGGGTTTTTGTGGATTTGAGAGAGCTGACCACCTCATTTGCCAGTATGACGCTATCCATGATCTGTCTGCCTTCGACATATCCCACTTGTTCCTTGGAGATGACAAATGGCAGAATTGGCTTGAGTCTATTCGCAATCACCTTAGTGATGATTTTGTAGATGACATTACAAAGAGCGATGGGCCTGAACTGTTTGGGGCTGGTGACTCTTTCTTCCTTTGGGATGAGAGTGAGGAAAGTGGCATTGAAGGCTTGGAAAACTTGCCCCGACGCTCTGGATTCCTCGACAACTTCCCAAACATCGTTGCCAATGATGTCCCAGCAGTGATGAAAAAAATATGTGGTGAAACCATCGGGGCCTGGGGCTTTTCCAGGGGGCATATATTTTACTATCTGGTCCACCTCTTCTTTAGATATTGGCCTTTTAAGGGCAAAATTATGTTCTGGTGTGACTAGCTTGGGAATGTGACTAGTGACCCGGGTGATTGCTTCACTTCTATCTGTTGTACTTTTCGTGAGGAGGGTTTGGTAGTAATGGTTGAGCTCCTCTTCAATGCGTGTATGCTCTTTTATCAGCTGGCCCTGATCATCTTCCAGGTGCGTTATTCTGTTGATGTGTCTCCTCTGTATCATTGTTCTATGGAAGAATTTGGTGTTCTTTTCCCCTTCCTTGGGCCACTGTATCCTGGATTTCTGCCTCCAGAGGATCTCCTCTTGCTTCCTGCGTTGCTCCAATTGGATCTGTAGCTGCTCTTCTTCCTCCATAAGTTCGGCAGTGCGAGCTCCTGATATAAAGATTTTTTGTATCTCGAACAGTCTGTGCTTTGCATCTCTGATGCCTTGGAAGATGTTGCCGAAGGTGTTTTTGTTCCAGTGTTTGAGCCTTTGCTTGAAGTTTTTGGGCCTTTGCTGGAATTTGTACATCTTTGTGCCCTTCTCAATCTCACCCTGATTCCACCATGTTTGCGCCAACTGTTGGAAATATGGGTGAGTGAGCCAGAATTTTTCAAATCTGAAGAATTTGAGTTTCGGTGTTGCCTCTATGGCTATTTGGAGGGCGATTGGCCAGTGGTCGGATTCCGTTTGGGGAAGGATGAAACTTTCTATACAAAGGTCTCTCTCCAGCAAGTATTCTGTTACTAGAAAGCGATCGAGTCTGCATGCTACATGCTGACTACTGGATCTGTGATTGGACCAGGTAAAAATACCATTGCTGGTCTCTATGTCTACAAGCTTTAATTGTTCAGGGAGGATTTTGAACTTACCACTGTCTTGCTCTAGTCATTTTCTTCCTCCTGTTTTCTCCTCCAGCGACATAGTCATATTGAAATCGCCTCCAAGGATCCAATTGGATGTGTTCACCAACGCTCTGACTTTGGTGAGCTTCTCCAAGAATTTGCTTTTCTCCTGTTGCCCTTGTGGGCCATAGACGTTGGTAATGGTCCCCTCTTGATTCGAGCCTATGATTTCAAAGTGAGCTGACAAGGTACCTGCTGTGGAGAAGGGTCCACTGAGGGTCGCGTGGGTGGGATTCCACAGAATTGCCAGTCCTCCCGATGCTCCCATGGAGTCCACATAGACATAAGTGCAGCCTCTCCATATGCGCTGGAATATGGTTTCCGCTTCCTTTCCTGCACATTTGGTTTCCTGTAACATTAGAATGTCTGGGCTTTCCTCCTTGACACATTCTCTGAGGATCCATTGCTTGGATCGTCCATTGAGCCCTCTAATGTTCCAAGTGACGATCTTCATCATTAAGAGGCGGGGTGTAGGTGGAGGTATCCCTCCGAGAGCTTCTGTATCTGTCCTGAGTTGATCATCAGGTGTCCATCTTCTTTAATCAACTGCTGTACGGATTTCCTTCCTCTTCTCCTATTTTCGCGTGGTGTTTTTTTGGAGTCAGAACTTGATTCTGTAGCAATACCAAGGCACGCTGTGGATCCTGCTGAGGAGTTAAGGAAGACCTTGTGCACTTTTCTAAGTTGTTCCTCTGGGATACCCTATAGATCTCTCTGATCTAGGGCTTCCTCCAGTTTCTCCAGATCAATGCCCACCAGGTCTTGGGGATCCATTTGCATTAGAGTGTCTCCATCGGTATCCCCTTTCTCTTCTGCGTTGATTTCCTTGTTTTGGTCTAAGGAAGGGGGTTCAGGGTTCTGGGCTTCGCCTTTCTGTGCCTCAGCGTGCGGATCCTGGACTTCCTCCTCCTTAGGTAACTGGCTTAGAATGTCATAATCATTTTGGGTCTGGATTTTTGGTCTGGGATCAGATGTTTGTCTCCGAGTGGGATTTCTCCTCCTTGTTTGGACCATGGTGAATCCGTCTTTCTGCGGGTTCTGACTGGTCTTGGGGGCTTGCTGGTTTAGGGGGCAGTCCCAAAACAAATGACCGTGTTCGTGACATTTTCTGCATCTGAATGGGATGTGCTTGTAGTCAAGGGTCTGCGACAAGTCCTCATCCTGTTATTCCAGTACGACTGTTCCTGGTAGGGTTTGTGCGATGTTCATATAGACGCAAATACGAGCGTATGAGGTGTACTTACGTTGCTTTGTGGCTTCAGAGTCTTTTACATATTGATCGATGGTGTTTCCTATTCCCATGAGGATCTCCTCCAGCCAGAACTCCTGTGGTAGGGAGTAGAGGCGGATCCAGACTGGAGCCATTGTAAAGTATTCCTTGTCCGGGCTGATGCACTCTGTCTAGTACTTTAGGAATAGCCCTGCTGAGTTGAAGAAATATGGGCCATTTTCAAAAATGTGGTCTTTGTCTTCTAGGTTGTAGAGTATGATGGTGAAGAAGCCCTTTGAGCTAAGCTGGACCTCATATTCTCCTTTGGGATTCCACCAGTGTTTGATCCATTTGTTCAGATCTCTTTCGGATGGCTAGAGTCCTAGGAATTTTCCTATGAGGGCGTGTTCTTGCATGAACTGTGTGTGCTCACCCACTTTGGTTGAGCTTGTGTGATATCTGGGCACTTTTTCCATTTGCGGGATGCACTTCCCAGGGATCCAGCTGCGTGGTGCTCTGGTTTGAGATGTGCTAGCCTCAGTGTCCATTTCCTGTCGAAGGCCTTGTTCCTTGGTGAGTATCTGCTCCCGGATTTGCTGTGGCAGCTTGAAAGCTGGTCTCTTTGCCATTGTCCTAGATC
This sequence comes from Picea glauca, assembly GCA_000966675.3. Taxonomy (NCBI): domain Eukaryota; kingdom Viridiplantae; phylum Streptophyta; class Pinopsida; order Pinales; family Pinaceae; genus Picea; species Picea glauca. The sequence goes on from JZKD02S0538551.1 coordinate 610,680, forward strand.
TGTCATTGGACATGACGTTGCTATATGAGGGGGGTTTCCCCCCCTCCTCCGCGCCCATGGCTGCGGATCAAGGCCCGTGCGAGTGCGCGTAACAATTGAAGGATTTCGTGGTCGCAGCAAGTGCTTTGGTGTTCAGTTGGCGGCTCTCATGGGTCGAGTGCTAGGGTTTCTCCCTTCGATATCTCCAAATTCTATTGCCTCAGTATAAGTATTATATCACAAGTAGACTTTAGTATAATTTTGATATGTTCAATAATTTAAAGACTGAATTTAATGGTTTTGATCATAATGTGTTTTTAATATTCACATTGTAGCACCCATGTTTTCCCCAACATGTAATTAATTATAATTTATGATTGCCATGCAATGGCTTGCAAATGTTGTAAATATATTATTTTTTAATTGTAAATGTTGACAGTTGACTGATGGGTGAAGGCTTAAAGTACTGGCCATGATATCACTAGAGGAATGAGGGGAGGTTCTATTAAATTAAAGGACCCTAAGCCACCTTGTGGAAATATTAATTTGAAACAATTAGATTGTTTTCCCTTAACCCAGATATCAAGACAAGTAATTTAATGAGAAGGGGTTGGTAGTTGAACAACCAACCACCCCCATGAATGCGAGTATGGGAAATCTAGCTAGGACAAAAGAAATTGTCATCCAGAGGTACAACATAGTACCATTTTCTGCAGCTAGATTGACCCACGAGTTTCAGGGGACAAAGGGAAAAAAGAGCAGTTCGAGAGCCTTCAAGGAAGGGGCATGAAACCTAGTTATGCTTAGATGGAGAACTGGAGGAGAGTTCAGGCCTCTGAGGAATATAGCTACTAGAAAGAATGCATGGGTGCATGCAATAGAAGGATCAAAGAACACATAGAAGGGTTTTGATCTGGAGCATGGAAGACATGAAACCCGACCTGATCCAAGGGGTCCACAAGCTTGATGTTGGGAAGGCATGTGATAAACCTCAAAGATGCCTAGGCTAGGTGAATGTAAGGGAAAATCTCTACCAAGAGTAGAGTGAAGGAAAGTGACCTTCAAATATTGCTAAGAACATGAGAGAGATTTCCTAGTGGTATCATGGCTTGGCACGAGGGTAGCCAGAATGATAAGAGTGAATGTATATGAGCCTAATGTTGGATGGAAAGGCAAATAACCACAGTCGGTTGGTTGGCTATCAATTGTAATAGACAAGTATTTCATAGACTCTATGTAATTGAATTAAAATGCATGATTGAATGCTTGTACTTGTGCTATACATATACATACTTGATTTATAGTGATGATGCTTATTGCATTTGCAAACTCCTGTGTTTAAGTGACGTTAGGATGGAAAGAATGGTGCATGCCCTGCACAACTAAATACAAATGTTTTGTAATGTTCTAAGATAAAAATAATGAAATTAATTTTATGATTCCTGCATGGTCAATACACACACACACACACACATCCATCATCATGATGGGAAATTCATGAATGGAAACTAGGATCATAAGTTAATAGTTGAATGTAAGGGAAAGAGCCCAAAGAAAAATCCTTAAGTGTCAAAGTCTTGAATCGGATGAAAAACCATGTTTTGACCTAGAAGGAATCACCACCCTTGGATCTGTGGAGTGAATAGATCTAGACCCTTTATCATAGAAGGTTACCATGTCTGTAGAGAATGTACCTGAGTTAATCTCGACCGTTAATTAGGGATTAACCCAGAATTAACCTCTATCATAGATCATCGTAATCTCATTTTTTTGGGCCCTTCATTTTTGGGTTTGAAGTTGCGTACGAAGGACTACAGTCCCAGATTTTGTCAAACACAAGTTGCACAAGCTACATAAAGAGTTGGACAGTGGAGCAAGTAAAGAAACATAAATCGGTCACGGAAAGAGACATCACAACACCAACGAGGCAAAAGTAGTTACAACAGAACAAGAAAGCATGCGAGCCCAAAGCCAGAAGATTCCACTCAGCCTATATATGAGATGAATATTATTGTAAAAGGGTTATTGCTGATTAGTTGTTAGTTGGGTTTTAGTTGAGGAAAGGTTATGTAAATGTAACTTGTATACAGTTCTGGGAACAAGGGTAGATAGAGCTCTATGACATGAGTCCGAAGTCATAATTTTGTAACAAAGTACTAATTTGTATCTCTGAGATTATATCCGAGAAGCTTTGATGATAATAGATGAAGAAGGACCTAAAATTTTGAAATTACTGTGTCATTTTGTGTTTATTCTTATGAATTGTCTCTTTACAATAATTCTTTATGCTTGATAAGATCAATATGATGTCTTTGTGTACAAATGCTTTCGCAACCTGATTATCTTTAGTTCTAGTATGAATGAGTTTAGATCTATTATGTAGTTATTCTATCTTGTGCAATATCATGGTGAATCTTAAAGGTTTTGGGAACCCACCTAAGTATTCTCCTTTCCCTTCACTATCTTTTTGTCTTGGTTGCGCTTTGGGTGAGACTTATTCTCTTCAGAGGAGATGAAAATTCCAGTGCTCTGGACTACTCGGTACCTTTTTTTGGTAACCTGAGAAGGACCCCAGTTTGATTAATTCCTTGCCAACAAAATGGTTCCATTGCCGGGACCTGCGTTAAAAGGGAACATGTAGGGAGAATGCTTCTGCAGATTCACAGATATGATATTCATCACTGGTGGGAGAGAAATTGTGACGCCTTCATATGGAAAGAGGTGGAGCTGAGAGGAAAACATGTGAAAGATACACGGGAGGTAGTCTTTTACTCAGAAAGATCAAGCGACCAGTACGGGATATTTTGGGTTATTCCTGGAAGAACTTTTCCACTGGATAGATAGGCTCCAAGAAGCTCTAGAATTCCAAGAATGAGTCAAGAAGACCTGTGCTTAAGATACATAAAAGATCGCAACACCTCATTGGCTGGATAGTCCAATAACGCGAGAAATCGATTTCTGGGTCAATATAACATTATAAGGATATATTATTCAATTTTCAGTTGAGAATCACCAATCTCTTTCACGGGTAGAAGCCAATTTCAAGAAAGATGCAAGGGGAATATTGTTGAGAGAAATCCCCCTGTGGATTAAAGTTTTTTTTATGGAAGAGGGGATGTTGACTATGTCTCTAACTAAGATGGCAGTGTAAAAACCCTCACTTGGGGTGGGGTAAGTTTGGGGTGGAGTCATGGCCTGAGGGAGGGGAGAGGGTTATTTGACAAATGGGGGAGTAGCAAGAAATGGATTAAAGAGATGAGCGAGCCTTGAAAAGATCTGCCATAGTTGAGAAGTGGTGGCATGGTAAGATAAAGAAAGAAGTAGAACAATCCAAGAAGTTGTGGAAAGAAGTTAGATCGGGAAAACTAGAGGAAGAACAGATGGAAGAGTTGCGAAAGATGAGAATACAGGAAAGACTGGCCAGTGAAAGATTAAGTGAGAGAGAAGTGCATAAAGAAAGAAGTCTCTAGGAGGGTGGGCAGGTAGGAGAATGTGTAGAAGGAAGGAAGAAGGAAGCCAACATAGATATTGAAGTAGAAAGGGAAGATTCCGCCCTGATACCAGGAAAGATCTAGAATCTGGCTGAAGAGATCGCTTCAGAGGATGAGAACAAGACCCACCAGATCAAAGAAACCCTGAAGCCAGTGGCGCCAACCCCGAATCACCCATACCCCAAGTGTCTTCTATACAAATGGTAAATTCTATACTACCTTGTCATGTTATTCTTGTTCCATTATAGTCAGTCAGTTGGTCACAACCAGGAGGTGCGAATACTGGGAGGATATTGGGATCCCTTGGTAGATCGCAACTAGGACTGTTAGGTTTTATTTTGGTATGAGAAGTAAGATCAACAATGGTTGGTAATGCGGGAGGTTTGATTGTTCGATACCCATAATTTTTGGGTAAGGGAGACGAAGATGTTGAGCATCATTCGTTCTTGTGTGAAGCAATCTAGAGGTCTAGAGGGACTCCGAATGCGAATAAATTGGTTCAGTTCTAGAATACTTTGAGAGGTCGTGCTATCAAATGGTACATGAAAACCATTGATCCAGAAGTACCAAGAGTGCAAGGTCAAGCATTCACACTTGACCAGGTATGGAGAAAGTTCATAGCGAAGTTTAAGCTACCTTAGTCAGAACAACAAGCTCTGTCTGAGTTGCACGAAATTCAACAAAGGGAAGGTGAATCATCCTGGGAATACAACCAGAAGTTTAAAGATGCTATAGGGAGGTTAGCACATCCAATTCACGAGGAACATCAAATAGAATGATATATCCAAGGATTCACAGATTTCGTTAACGCAAAAGAGGATAGCCACTTTGACAAATGCCTTGGAACAATCAATGAAGATTAAAGCCATGGCAAGATATCCGGGGAGCTTGAGAGTGACCAGACCCCCAACAGATGAAAATTTGGTACAAATACAAGGGAAAATATCAACACTTATAGAAAAGATTCAAGAATTGACGATACCCAGACTAGGACGGCCGCAAGTTTGGTGTACCTGATGTTACACAGAAGGACATATGGTAACCAAATGTCCACGAATGAGGGGAATGGAACCTTTTTAGAATCTGATGGGACCCTCAACAGGACCCACAGGAGGAGTTGCGCAGGTGTCAGCGGATTTACCATTCCATACCCCAACCCCATATCATGCTTTTCCAGGTAATCAAGTAGTGCCATTAGTTGAGTATTGTGAGATTTGTCAAATCCATGGGCATGGGCCAAGACAATGCCCCATTATTCAGAAGTATTCAACAGTGCCAAATACGGTGCATTGTGAGTTTTGCGCATCTACCACACATGTTACGAATCAGTGTAGAGCATTGGATGCACTTGCGGACAGGCTGGATCGAACATCATTCAGGGTGAATGAAACCCCTCAAGGACCGAGAAGAGGTTGTGGAGGTGGAGCTAGAGGAGACTTCAGAGTAGGAAGAACCAGGAGAAGAGGACCAAGTAGATGCTACAATTGTGACGATCAAGGACACATGGCTTAAGATTTCCCTCATCCGAGGTGGCCATGGTGATCTCACTGCAGAACCAATGGGCACGCAACTAAAGACTTCCCAGAACTAATTGAAAAATGGGAAGATCGGGTACGTCAATGAGGAACTAACCTCATTAGTTTAGAGATAAAGAGATTTATTAGAGGACAAATACCCAACCTTAACATTTTTACTCGAGGAGGGGCAACGACTAGCGCAGATGCTGACAATTTACCTCAGATCCAAAAAGCAGTGCCTAAGGAGGACATGTATGATCCTTTGAAACAAAAGATATTATTTAAAAATGCCATAGAAGTATTTCAGAATATCCATGGCCCTTAGATGCAAGAGAAACCCCCTTAGCCTATTGTTTACCCTAAGATTGTGCATGTCCCTACTTCACCCCCTGCACCCAGAAACCCTATAGTCTTGATGAGACAACTTGAGCAACTACAAAATGTAGTTGACCTTTGGTTTCAGTTATTTTATGATATTCTTGGGAATGACCAATTAACATAAAAGTTGCGCAATGCACTGTACCTAGTTCTAGGGAATGAAGAATCTCTAGAAACAAGAATAAGGACTACTCTTCCTGAGAAGAATACTTAGAGAGTGCAAAGAAGGAAAGTACGCATTGGAAAAGAGTTTAGATTAGCATCCCAGCTAGATGAATTTGAGATTGAGGATGCCATGTTAGATCTAGGATATGATGTTAATATGCTTCCTAAAAAGACTTGGGAAGCTTTAGGAAAGCCCCAGTTGACATATTCCCCAATCCAGCTAAGAATGGCCAATCAATATTGTATTTTCCCAATAGGAAGACTGGAGAATGTGGAAATAGATGTTGCGGGAGTAAAAACTATAGTTGATTTTGAGGTGATCGAAATCATGGGGGATAAGGACCCTTATCCTAAAATACTTAGTATTGATTGGGATTATGACAACTATGCAGTGATTGACCTAAAGAAAGACACTATGACATTTGAGGTAGATAGAATAAAAGTAGTTCAACCCTTGAATCTGTATGTAGGCCCTCAATACACGGAGCCAACGAAAAAACAATATGGTGGGACAAGACTTGGATGGGTTGTACACTGTAACAACAGGAATGCGAGAAGAATACATAAATCCTATTGCTGATGGATCAGTAAGTTGGAGAAGCATACAATCAGTGGACGAAGATTCAGAACTGGCATTTGACAGTTGACAACAAGGTTCATATGAAAGACTTTCAAGAAGATGCGCAACTGTCAGAGCAACTAGATGGGTTGGAACTAAGGTCAGAGAACACCCGATATATGATGGTACCTCAGGACTTGACAATTTTATGGTCAGTATGGAAGAAAATATAGTGGAGGATCAAAGGACCTTAGTGTTGGATTTATCCCTCCAGGACACCATTGCCAGATGGTGGACTAATCACAAAGCCTTAGTCGCTAACTTGGAATATGTGAAGCAAGGTATCCGATATAGATTTCAATATAAGGAGAATCTAGAGATGCAGATGGATTTCCAATTTGCACAATAGTTCAGTGGACAGTATGATCCTAAAGCACATATTGAACAATGCATGAGACAGTGGCAAGTTGTGGAAATACCATCTTGCTTTTGGGTTCAAGTATTTCCCCATTCACTAGGTCCAATTATGAAATCTTGGTACATGCATGAAGAAACCATAAGATAGACCAGTGGCTGGCAAACGTTGGAAAATCAATTTTGCAAGGACTTCTTATTTACAGGTAAGTACCATGAGCTTAAAGTAGTCCCACAAAGAATTAAATAATTCCTTTTTACAGATATTGGCAAGCGGAAATCAGACCTATTGGTATGTGCAAAGCATAGCCAAGAAATTCAATCTAACCTTCACCTAAAATTGGACAAGAGACCTATAGAATGCTATAAGATTGAGAAGGATTTGGAAATCCTGGATGATTTAGAAGAATTGAGAAACTTATCCATTAAGGAAACAGAAGGAAGCAGAGAAATCCATAAAATCATACCCAGTCAGACTTATGGTTCTTATAATTATCCATTGAAGTTTCAAAAAGTAAATATAGGGACCACAGAGCAACCTAATATAGCTATGGTGGGAGATTACTGGGATGAGAAAACTAGCCAAGAAATACATAGCCTATTGCGAGAGTATGAGGACTTGTTCCCTAAGACATTTTCAAAGTTAAAAGGGATTAAAGGAGCTATGGGAGAGATAAAAATTGAAATAAAACTAGTATCAAATCCTGTAAGGCATAGACCATATCACTTTAACCCTGGATTAAAAGAGAAGGTTAAGAGGGAAATATAAAATATGCTGGAAGATGGACTTATTTTTGCAGTGGAAGAAGAAGAATGGGTTAGACCAATAGTCATCCAGACCAAGAAAGGCACATAGGACATTAGGGTGTGTGTAGACTACAAAATCCTTAACTATGCCTGTGTTCATGACCCTTTCCCAACACCTTTTACTGATGAGGTGCTAGAACAAGTTGTGGGGAAAGACTCTTACTCATTCACATATGGATTTTTGGGGTATCACCAAGTAAGGATTGCAGAAGAAGACAAAAATAAGACCACATTCATAATAGAATGGGGGTCATTTTCATACAACGTGATGCCATTTGGCTTAAAGAAACCCCCTGTAGTTTTTTCCTGGATTGTAATAGCATCTTTCCAAGAATTTATTCACAAGTTTATAGAAGCTTATATGGATGATTGGATGGTATATAGTCTACTCAAGGAACATGTAGCACTACTACATCTAATGTTTGATAGATGTAGAGAATTGCAGATATATTTGAACCTCAAAAAGTGTATCTTCTGTGTGCCACATCGAAATTTGTTAGGCCACATAGTATGCCGAGAAGGAGTACTAGTAGACCCAACCAAAGTTGCAGTTATTGTGAACATGTCGCCACCTACAAGTGCTAATAAGTTGCGCTCCATGCTGGGGAACACAGGGTACTATCGTAGGTTTATCAGAAGATATGCAAACATCACTGTACCTCTGGAAAGCCTACTAAAGAAGTCTGAAGTGTTCCAGTGGACCCTAGAGTGTGATAAAGCGTTTGATATCTTAAAGGAAAATCTCATCACAACACCTATTTTGATATTTCCAAAATGGGAAAACGAATTTCATGTGCATGTAAATGCATCAGGTATTGCCTTGGGAGCCATCTTAGTGCAACCAGGAGATGGATCCATGGATCATCCTATCTACTTTGCTAGCAGGAAGTTTTTTCAAGATGAGCGCAACTATACAACCACAGAAAGGGAGGGTTTAGCTATGATTTATGCTCTGCATAAGTTTAGACATTATCTGTTAGGTTCTCATTTTAAATTCTTTACTGATCATTCTATATTAAAATATCTAGTTAACAAACCTATTTTGGAAGGAAGAATTTGGCAGTGGTTGCTACTGTTTCATGAATTTTATTTTGAAGTGATCATTAAGCCTGGAAGATGCAACATAGGGCCTGATCACCTGTCTAGATTAGATTCAGGAGAAAGTGGTAGAGCAGTCGATGATCAGCTCCTAGATGAAGACCTATTCTGGGTTGAGGCCATACCAGAATACCTGGAAGACATAGCATTCTTCTTAAGTATAGGGCCCTTCCTAGAAAAGTACTCCGCAACTCAGAAACGTCATATGGTGGTTAGAGAAGCAGACTATCAATTGATTGTGGGGAAATTGTATAAGTTGGGACTAGATAGTATCCTCATGAAATGTGTCTTAGATAATGAAAGACAACACATATTGTGGGAGTCCCACAATGGAGTTGCAGGAGGTCATGTTGGAGGAAAGGCCACTGAGTAGAAAGTCCTCCAAGCTAGACTATGGTGGGCCACGCTCTTCAAAGATGCAAAGGCGTATTCTAGATCTTGTGACGTTTGTAAAAGAGTGGGTAGGCCATTGCGACGAGATGAATTGCCTCTTCATCCAGTTCGATCTGTACAATCATTTGAGAAATGGGTGGTTGACTTCATTGGGCTGATCAACCCCACCGCTAGGCATTCAAAGGCTAGGTATATTATTACCGCAAATGATTACCTTACACGTTGGGTGGAGACAATAGTTGTTCAATATTGTTTGACCGATACTACTGCTAGGTTCATTTCTAAAAATATTATCACTCGGTTTGGATGTCCTAGGAGTCTGACCAGTGATCAGGGAGTTCATTTTATCAATAGTAAAATAGAAAATCTTACAATAGAGTTCTTGATCCAACATCATAATATTATCCCCTACCATCTGCAAGCCAATGGAATAGTGGAAGCATTTAACAAGATTTTGGAGAGAGGATTAATGAAGGTTTGTTGCGTAAACAGGGAGGATTGGGATGACAGAGTCCCAATAGTTTTATGGGCTTATAAGACAACCACAAAGAAACTCCATAAGTACACTCCATTTCAACTAGTTTATGGGAAAGAGGCTGTGGTACCTGTAGAATTCATTACTCTGAGTTTGTACATTGCACAGATTACTCACATGTCAGAGGATGAATCAGTCGCGCAGAGGCTCATGGAATTGCAAGAACTTGAAGAGACCAGGTTTTTAGCAGACTTCCATCAATCAATTGAGAAAGCAAGGCATAAATCTTGGCATGATAAGAACATTAATAACAAAGTATTTGCACAGGGAGACAAGGTCCTACTTTATGAAAGTCGATACCAGAAACACCCAAGAAAGTTGCGCATGCATTGGTTGGGACCATTTATAGTTGCATAGATCTAACCTTCGGGAGCAGTCAGACTTGCGCAACTAGATGGTATGCTACAGCCAGGATGGGTGAATGACGCTCTACTGAAACCCTATATGTCTTAGAACTGAGATAAAGGACTGTTTCTCTAGTCTGAAGGAGCATGTATAGTAGTTATATTTGAGTTTTTTTTCGATTTATGTGAATTCAGTTAATAAAGTCAAAGAATGCATTGTTATGCCGCGACATGTAGTTCATTTTTTCTGTCTAAGTGTTGTTTGATGCAGAACTGCTTACTCAACAACGTAGGATCAAAAGAGCCATGAAGATATTAATGAAAATCATTAAATATGACTGGGACCCCTTTGTGGTCAGAGGAAGAGTGAATCTGGACACAATCCTAGTCCATGTGCCACATGAACCTAGTCTAGTCACAGCCTTTATTACTTCTATAATACCTTATTCGAATTATGTTAAACCATAAAGCCATGATACACAAAGATTCCATCGGTATTCACACCAATATTCTCATTCATTAAATGGTAAGGTATGAAATCAACCACGTCCCTAACCAACTTGCCCAGTAAATGTCGAGATCACCCCATAGATATACCCCTTTAACCAGTCCCGTTGAACAACTCAGATCCAAGTTGCGTATATAGGGTTAATGATGAATAATAGTTATTACAGAACTTGCCAACTAAGCTCGGGTATAAGGTTCTATGAGTTTGGTATAGGACGCAGTGTTTCCCAGAGAGAACTTAGAGATTTGTGAATTCTGAAGCATGAGGAAGCTTGTGTAATCCCTCGACCCTTAGTCATGATCCCCAATCCCTGTTTTTCCTGTCGAATTTGTTGATAGTTCAGACTCACCATGTTGAGAGCTACAGGGAGCATGAGGTTCCCTTTCAAAGGATGTAGTACTAGATGAGCCCTGTGACCCTCGGGTTGAGATCATGGGTGATCTCAAAGGGAAGGTCGAGCAAGTCAATCTCGTCAACCTTGACCTGACAGACCAGGTGTTGTTCCCTCAGATGAACATTGATGTCTTATGGTGTGTCGCTCCAAATGAGTTGGGAGGCATACAGTTTGTGCCAAAGCCCGAGTTCATCAATTTGTTCAAATCTACCATTCTGAACCTCAAGGATTTTCTAGTTTTCGACACCTTTGGATAAATTGTGAGGTGTACCAAGTTTCTGATTAGCAGGGTACACGACAAAAGCCTGTGGTTGGATAGGAGCTATCCAATTCACATCGAAGACATCCACTAGCTTACTGGACTGTCCATCGAAGGTGAGGATGTGTCCAAAGGTCTCCAAGGCCCCAATAAGCATGGAAAGAAGAAGGGGGAGCCTAGTATATATGAGTGGTTTCATACACAGAAGGGGGGGCACACGACCAAGATCGACCCCATACTACCCGAGATGGTCAGGAATGATTTCTATATAACTTCTAGCAAGGTCATGAGCTCTTACTACAAAGGAGAGTGTGCAATGGATTCTCTATCAATGGCATTTTTTTGTGCCAATGGCGTTGTCTTCAACTGGTGCAAATACTTACTGGAGGAACTCCTCGTGGCCCACGAGGAAGCACATGAGAAAAGTGGTACTTTCACCTACAACTACATGTTTCTTGTGTTCACAATGCTAAAGTGGATGCCACATAGAGGAAGACCATTAGAAAAAATGTTCGATCCTTGTCACTCAAGGTCAGACTTAGAGAACACCGCCTTCAACAATACGACGTTCTCCAAGTGGTATAATAGGTTTCTCGATGAAACATAGAGGTTGCACATTCCACAAGAATTTCTCAAATGCAACACATGAAACATAGCATTCGGCATGAACTGCCACCATACATTGATGTGGCCAAGGTATGCCAACATCGAGGAATTTCACTCACGCATGCTTCCATTCTACTTGGATGAGGAGGCCTTCGACAAGGAGGTTATGTCGTGGCCTGGATTCAAATGCAACCCTCACAATTTAGGTATGCATTACATTTTGCCTATGGAGATGCCGAAGAAGAGGGGTCAGGAAGCAGGGGTAGGATCAATCTCAGGCCTAGAGGTACATAAGAAGGAATCCCTAGTACAAACAGACTCCGACGAGGAGGAAGAGACGCAAGCACTGGAGTGCAAAAAGAGAACACTACCAATGTTCCCGCAACTGCCAGAGCAAGCTATGTTGACAGGTAAGGATGTCAATGAAATCCTTAACACCACATTTATTACAAAACCAATGACCAAGAAACCTTGGACGGGGATCTCCTTGAGCAAGGTTTTGAACCCCCAATCCATTTCATCCACCATTCCTCACACTCTCTCAGCGGCTCGAGTAGCCCACATTATAAACATCCAGGATGACCCTGAGCCTGACAACACTCCATCCACCACCATCAAAACCACAACCCCAGTCACCACCTCCAGAAACCAACATTCCATCCCAAACCAGTGATCCAAAACCCATGTAGCTCGATCCCCCAGAGATACTAGAGAAAAGACCAGAACTCCCTGGTCCAAACCTGGAAGTACCCAAACAGAGACTACAACTAACTAAACCAAACCATGAAGCCCGAGACCAGCAAATCATACCCTTTGTGCCAATCCAGAACACTCTGTCTTCAACAGATATGAAAGCAGGACCGAAGCTGCAAGGCCTAAGTCCTCATCGCACTTCCTCAACGATGAAGGTTGAGGGTGTTATTGGAAGCACAACCCTAGAAGTTGAGGCCCACAAAGAAGCAGAGGTACCTGAGGTTCAGAAGGATCCTGAGATGGCCTTGGGACAAAGTGCAACATCAGTATAGGAATAGATGGAGCTAATCCTCCAAAACCTTCAGTAGTGCGCAGAGTTGCTGCAACTCTGTAATTTCCCCCACCTCTTAGAGAGGTAATGAGGAGACTCAGTGACCTGGGCACCCCCACTAGGTCATAGTCTCACACTGAAGGGGGGGAAAAGTCAAGAAGTTAAAAGTTAT
>JZKD02S0538551.1:629962-647373 GCA_000966675.3 Picea glauca
TTTGGAGGCATTATTTTGTATTAGCGGGAGCATTTTGTAGCAGCTCATATCTATTGCTTGTACGGCCATCTGAGGTTTATGCCAGATCGACCATCTATTGTATTGATCTTACATTTCTCATAGTAAAAGGTCAGATCTTTGCTTGTGCTTCTACATCTTGAATATATTGTGATCTCTATGTGTTGATGAATCTTGTATGCACTTAATAACTCAATAAATCAGTAGTAGTTAGTGATTCCAAGAAAGAATTTGGCTTGGGATCATTACAAACTCTGCCTATCCAGAGCAGACGTTTTATCGTTCCTACCATTGACGTTGAGGTTGAGGGTTGCGGCAGGACCATATACAAGAGAGGAGGTGGTGGAGACTCCCTCATAGAATTCAACGGCTAGTGGACTTCCACTGCAGGTCCAGGTACCTAGGAAAGCCACCCCTTCCTCTGCTGACCTTGCACAGTGGCCAACAGTGTAGCTCATCTGAATGATCAGAGCCTCAACTGATCAACTGGAGAAGAGACCCCAATAGGCTGAAAGTACTGTAGAGTTCGCAAGGGAGGAATCACTCCTTGCTCAAGCATGTAGAACATAGGAAGAATACGCTAAGATCCATGTGGAGTAGAAACTAGAACGAGTCCAAGAGAGGCTTGCTAAAGCCTAGCCAGAAATAAGGAAAGTAGCACCCCAACTGCCAGAATCAAGTGCTGCAAGAGAACCTGAGCATCAAATCAAGCTACTCCAGGGAGCATGGTCATAGTTGGCCATTTGTGCAGAGCATATGGAAGTACAATTGCGAAAAATCTAGTAGGAAGCAGAACAACATCCTCATAAGTTACATGAGAAGATGGAGAAAATAGTGTTGGAAGGTAACAATTCTCGAGCAACACTACACAAGTGCACAACTGAGTGCACAAAGATATTCTGAGAATTCAACGACTGGATGGGAATTATAACAAGGCAAAACCAAAATTTAGAGGACGTGCATGCAAGAATCCAGCTGCTCAACAAAGAAGTTGTGGTCACCATGGACCCGCTCGAGCAACAAGAGAAATTTGATCAAATTCAACAAGCGGATAATGAGTTGAACACTCTATTTGAGGTGCAATCTGTAGCCAAGAAGGAGCTGCGTGAATTTCAACCTATCGTTCAGACAATGTATATGAAAATGCATCATGTAGATGTTACAATCGACTATGAATGGAACTCTATGGTCACATCCAAGCCCAAAGGATGTATCACAGATGTGACTCAACATTTTGTAGCTGAGGCCTCACTCCTTGCCAGGAAGTGGTAGGATAAAATTGGAAGTTTCCACGAAGTCAGGAAGTGGGCCTTAGAGTTGGTTCCAGAGTTGGACCCTTCGTTTGAAGAGGTAGAGAAAGAGAAAGTGCAAGTATAAGAGGAAATCAAAGCAGAGAAGGATGACAAGGGAAAGCAATCGACACTCCTGGAAGCTGCGAAAGAGCCAAGTACTTGACTCAAGGGCGATTCAAGGCTTGTGGTCGAAGCCTATTGGGCCCTTGATTTTTGGGTTTGAAGCTGCACAAGAAGGACTACAGTCCCAGTTTTGGTCAAACACGAGTTGCACAAGCTACAAAAATAGCTTGACAGTTGAGAAAGTAAAGAAACAAAAATCGGTTGCGGAAAGGGACAACAGAACACTAGCGAGGCAAAATCAATTACAACAGAACAAGAAAGCATGTGATCCAAAAGCCATAAGATTCCACTCAGCCTATATATGAGATGAATATTATTTTAAAAGGGTTGTTGTTTATTGGTTGTTAGTTGGGTTTTAGTTGAGGAAAGGTTCTGTAAATGTAACTTGTATACAGTTATGGGAGAAAGGGTGGATAGAGCTTTGTGACATGAGTCTAGAGTCAAAAGTTTGTAATAGAGTACTAATTTGTATCTCTGAGATTGTATTTGAGAAGCTCTGATGATAATAGATGAAGAAGGACCTAAAATTTTTAAATTATTGTGTCATTCTGTGTTTATGCTTATGAATTGTCTCTTTACAGTGCTTATTTATTCTTGATAAGATCAATATGATGTCTCTGTGTACAAATTCTTTTGCAACCTGAGTATCTTTAGTTCCAGTATGAATGAGTTCAGATATGTTCTATAGTTAGTCTATCTTGTGCAAGATCATGGTGAATATTAAAGGTTCTGGGAACCCACCTAATTATTCTCCTTTCCCTTCCCTATCTTTCTGTCTTGGTTGCGCTTCAGGTGAGACTTATTCTCTTCAGAGGAGATGGAAATTCTAGCGCTCTAGACTACTTGGTACCTTTTGTTGGTAACCTGAGAAGGACCATGGTATGATCAATTTTGTGCCAACATGTTTAAGTAATATTTGGGGGAGAGGTAATGACATCATGATTTACCATGCTGACCCTTAACGCCAATGTGTCCAGAAGTTGATAGGTGTCAGCCCGTGAATGGAAACATGTATTTTTTCGGTGGGCCATAGCGCAGGCCCTTGGGTGAACTATGTCTTAGACCTTCATTTTAGCCTTGGACGTCGGAACAAAATTTTGAAACATATTGATCGTTGATTGGAGTACATATGTGATGTGATATCAGTCATTGATCGACATGGAATCTCTTATACATTGATGAGAGGAGGGATGGCATCATGGTAACGTTATGCTAATTTCATGAGCCTACATGTATGAGGAAACCACGTGGAGGCCTATAATTGGTCGATGTAATAGGGAGTGGGTCCCTGTCTAGTTTAAGGTTTGGAAAGGTGAGATGAATGAGTCCACGAGTGAGCCAACCAACAAACCCGACCCACTCAAAAAATAATCTAAGTATGGAATGTTATAAGAAAGGAAGGGAATACGATGAGTCTGAGAGTCTGTGAGTCTGCTAATCCGTGAACCCAACTAACTCACAAAATAATCTAAGTGTTGATACTTCTCAGATGGACTTATGGAGGAGAGGTACATAATTGTACATCCATGAGTCTGCTAGTATGCAAGTTTTCATAGGGGTGAAAATGGTTAAGTGTCGATACATCTTGGATGGACCTATGAAATGATGTTTATATATTTATTCATCCGTGAGTCCACAAAGATGAAAATGGATAAGTGTCGATACTTCTTAAGATGGACCTATGAAAGGATGGTTATATATTTATGCATCCATGAGTCCGCAAAGATGAAAATGGCTAAGTGTTGAGACTTCTTGAATGGACCCATGAAAGGATGCTTATAGAAGTATGCATCCACAAGTCTACGAGTCCGCGAAGATGAAAAATGGATAAGTGTCGAGACTTCTCAGACGAAGCTATAAAAGGATGCTTATAGAATTATGCATCCACGAGTCCGTAAGTCCACAAAGAGAAGAATGGCTAAGTAATGAGACTTCTCAGGTGGACTGATGAAAGGAAGCTACATTATTATGAGACCGTGAGTCTACGAGTCCACAACCCACGTGAGTGCGTCAGAAGAAGGTTCAAATGATCATGGTTGTAGTCCTACATGGACTGAAGTTCCACCATGACAGGCTAAGCCATTTCCACGTCAGTGTGCACAGTCAATGACACATCATGTGGATGCCATGTGGCAGTAAGAGATATGTTTCCTATGTAAACCGAAGAAGCTCAGAAGGTCATACCTTTCATTCCAGAGATCAATCCTAAGTCAATTTACCATCGCTGGAAAGCTCTTGACGAGAAAAAGAGGATGGAGTTGTGATAGACAAGATTTAAGATTGATAAAAGAAGCGAAAATTTAATACCCCATCCCTTAAATAGGTACTTAGGGGTCGGTTCTATTACAAAGTAGTATCAAAGCAGGCTACAACACTAGGCCTAGATGGGCCAAATATTATTCATAGGACTGGTATATCAAAATTTAGAGGAGCATGTTGAAAGGTGTTTCTACCTTTAAAGGATTGTTCTTTATCTGCACAAGTCCCTTGAGGATGGAGGACAACAAATTGAAATTGCACCTTGGAAACACTAGATGAATTACAACAAGGGAAATTATATTGTCCCTTTTTCAAATTGATGACTACTCTTACACGAGTAGGAATGTGTCGATAGGCATTATTGGTAAAATCTGAATGAAAATGGCATAGGTGGTAGAAATTCTACTACAAAGCTGCCTGGGTCTAGACAAGGGACATGATTTGGTTTGTTTTCTATAAGTATAATAATATCTATCTACTAGGGCAAACAAAGTATCTTGTAGTTAAATATGGTTGATTATATAAGGGTTAAGACCCTTATGGAAAATTCCTTGTTCTTAAAGGAAATTGGTATGGATTGATAGAATCTGTAGCAGTAATAATTAATGCTTTAATAAAATATTAAACCTTGTATATGTGTATGATCCCTCACAATCAAAGGATTGAAGGAAAATGTGTAAGGTCATTTTTAATTGACCTATAGTGAATGAAGAAAATGGTTATTGGAGAATATCCCAGTCAAGCAATTAAAAAGGAGTCTTGTGGATTGTTGCTAACCTACTGAGAGAGGTAAAGAGATATGAACACATGAGCAATTTTATGATGCTCACGAATATAATAAGATAATGTGTATACCTATTAATCTAAGGATATGTCTATACATGCAAATACAGATGGAAGACAACAAAATACATCTGCACTGTAATCATGGGTAAAATACTTGGGGCACAAGGATATGCCAGAATGCATATGGAAAATATTGAGCATGCATATAACGTGCACATAGGATTATTATAGTCTATTATTGGATGTAAAATATGGTGATGACATGGATCATATGGTTAATGACGATTTGGGTATAGCAGCTTAAGTAAAATTCTAATGATATTGACTACATATTACCATATGAGAATAAAGTAGAAGGTTTTATGAATTGTTGATTCTGAATGGAGTAAAGGAAGTGTTAGGGAATTTCTAGATGACCAATAGGCCAGACTGACATCCAGAGTTGGATGGTAGCCACAAGAATATGGCTTGGTGTGCCTAAGTTGTAGTGAGAGGGAATCTGGAAAAATGATTCCCTTGATAAAAAGGTTTTTTGAGCAAGAATGGTATGAGGCATGGAGAGAAGCTTGATAAGTTGCCATGTTGCCTAGGGCACCGTTGAAATTTCCCATATTGTACTTTTGGTTCATTCCATACTTTATAGAAGTTTAGGAAAGAGTGTTATCTTGATGGTTGTTTCCATATGAAAAGAGAAACATAGTTACAAATATGTCTGCAAGTCTTTCCATGTGAATATCATGTGAATGTCTGTAAACTCTCAACAGAGAGGGAAACATGGCGTTGAGTATTCCTATGAGACTTGTCATAAGAATGGATGTAATATCTATGGGAGAAAGGATATGGAAGTTTGAAATTCCCATTTGTAAGAATGACATGGAAAAAGGTGCAATAGTGAGCTTCCATTATGAACATCCATAGATGTAAATGGATGCTTGAGTGCATGAGAGGAATGCATTATAACATTTCCTCATATGAAGAAAGAAGTGAATAGGTTTGTGAGACTAGCCATGAGGATGTTTGTAAATTATCTTTAAAGAAGAA
This sequence comes from Picea glauca, assembly GCA_000966675.3. NCBI lineage: Eukaryota > Viridiplantae > Streptophyta > Pinopsida > Pinales > Pinaceae > Picea > Picea glauca. The sequence goes on from JZKD02S0538551.1 coordinate 635,482, forward strand.
TGATAATAAGACCCAATAATAGGAATGAATGAGGTCAAAAGGTGCAAGTGATGCACCTACCTATATCTAAAGGTACGTATACATGCTTAAAGGTATGACATGAATGTCAGAATAAGTGAAATGTGAGGCAATATTTGTACTTGCTAGATCTAAATAACACCATGGATGCATGGTTGACCCCATGATGGAAGGGTCTGATTTGTCTTGATGAAATAATAGCTTGAGGGGGATGTGTTCCCTTTTTCCTCAAGAAAAGCTAGTATACATTGGTGAAAAGGTAAATGAGCATGGATGCTTTGTTTCCATTATAAAAGGAAAGATGATTATGCTTTTAAAGACTACATAGGAATGGTCATGAAAAATCATGAACCAATTAATTTTCAAAAGATAAGGAAATGAAACAATAAAGTTTTCCTATGGTGGACACCCACACTGCATGCTAAGGCATGTGATTAAAGTACAATGAATGCATATTGATGGAATAAATGTGCATGTGTGAGTGAAAAATCTAAATGCATAATAAAGATGCATGTTGATAATTCCCCATGGAATATTAGGTAATAATATGAGATGACAAAGCTAAGGCTAACTCAAGAATTGAGGTCATGTAAGACCATTTGGATATTCAAAAAGAGAGTTTCATGTTGAATAGGTTCCTGTGGGAGAACTGTGTAAAGAAATCTGTTAGGATAACATAGCTGTAATCTTAATGATTGTTGAAAATTGGACAACGGGTTGCAAAACCTATTTATATAAGAATCGTGGATTACATTCTAAAATATCATCCATGAGTACTAAGACATGCAGACAAATGAGGACCAATCTGATCTCTAGTTGGGAAATGTGCAGAATGCACAAGTTCATGATTCATTGTGAACAAGAAACGTGTTGGTGTAGCATATTGAATTATCCAAGAAGGTCAAGGTGAACATCAATAACATTTCTCAAGAGATAGAACAAGAAGATCCCAGAAGGGATAAATTGTAAAAGAAAATAAGGAGAAAGTGATTAATACTTCTCTCACTATGAAACTATGAATAATAAGACAAAGTTGTATTCTTAAAAAGGACAACTATGAAAATAAGTACAACTAGTAATTGAAAGATACAATATTGAATGTGTTTAAATGAATGATCTTGGTGAAGATATAGTGTGTGAAGGAAATGAGGCATTGAAATTTATTCAACTAGGATGGAAGTTTCCTGATGGGAGAATCCCTTAACTCCTTTGTGGTTGTCTATTATATTTCTCTGGGATGATAAATTGATATGTTGATGGATGTAGATATTTTGGATTGAGAATGTCGAGAGCTGCAAATGAAATTTGATTGTGGTTGCACTCATTGCCCAATGAAGGAGTGATTGGGAATAAAAGTTCTCAAATGTAGCATGAAGATGTAATGTAGTAAGGGGATGCATGTGATAAGAGAGTTAATATATATAGGATTACCCATTATGGAAGAAGTATCTTCCAATGCTCCGTGGAATCACATAATGGTAAAGAGAGAAATTAGGTGGCCATAAACATTGGCACCTTGGTTACCAAGGAAGAAAGAATGCTTGAATGCAAGTTTCATGTATATTGATTTGAGGTCATGATCAACTGAAGAAGGAAAAAATAGTCATTCTTTAAAAACAAATGTGTATAAAGAAACCATGTGGTAAAAGGTTGGATGAGTTCCAACCCACCAAGGAAAAGTACCTAATATGAAAAGTAATAATCTAAAAATCAATGCAAGGATTCATTGCGTGAAAATGCGACCATGGGCATTGACACATTGAATTAAACTACAATTAATATTTGGATTGCTTGTGATTGGGCCTAATATACTGAAATGAAACATGAATAAGGAATGATATTTCCTTGAACAAATGAATCTGATGCAATTGTTAGATTGCACCAGCTAAGAATTTCTTGTGATAACATTGAGATGTGCAAAAGAATATATGTATGTACATGAGGAAGTAATAGTTTGTTTGGCTAAGTGAAAAATGAATTGCATGAAGGAGGGGTCTTGGATATGGTTGTGTTGTAAGCCCATAAGGAAGACCAATGCATGCTGGTTATGAAGGAGCCAAACGACCATGATAAATATATCTCATGCTTATGGGATCTAGTTCCTATATGGAACAGATCTGAAAATAGAAATATGGAACTTGAAATCTGTGGGTAACAGATTTGAAAGAATTTCAATCAAAATAATGAAAGAAACTCACAAATTTCTGTATGTATGTGATATAGGTGAGAGGAAAAAAATATATGTCCAAGAAGGATAGATGATGGTTGTCAAAGATCCAAAGCATGGAAACAAGATACTATTGTGACATGAGAACCATGTGATAAGCCATGAGGCCCATAGAATGATGTATTGTGATGAAACATGTTGAAGGGACGCTTTCAGTAGAGCAAGCATGAGGGACACCTCATTTTTAAGACTCGCGAAGGTCTCAGAAACTCTTCTTGTGCGAGAAATCCCTGGCAAGGCACAATGGATCACCCAAGAGGTTGTATAACAGAGAAGGGGATTCCTAAGCCTAGGCCTGGAGGGTGAGTGACCGCAAGGAAGATGAGACTCCAATAATTTTTGTAATATGGTGATTTCAATCACAAACACAATGGGTATGTCCAGGAAAGCAATGGGCCAATCTAATGAGACATCCATATGGATGTAGATCCATGAAATATACAGATAAGAATTGTGCTAACTCGTTAATATTCCACTTGAATTTAAACAACAATAAAATGTTTTGCATGGAATGATAATTAATATGCTTGTTGTTGAAAATTGTTGTAGGTAAGTGCTAAATGCCAAGAGTCTGGAAAAGGACCAGACCAAGAAAAGGAAAATGATGTTGAAGTAGCCAAAAGATGAAGTCATGGTAGGTGTTTCTGAGAAGAACACCAAGGACAATGGTCCTTTAAGGGGGAGGGGATTGTAACACCCTTATTTTCCCCAGCCTGTAATTAATCATAATTTATGATTGCCATGAAATGGCTTGCATATATTGTAAACATATTATTGTTTAATTGTAAATGCTAATAGTTGACTAATGGGTGAAGCCTTAAAGAACTAGCCATGATATCATTAGAGGAATGAAGGGAGGTTCTATTAAGTTAAAGTACCCCAAGACACCTTGCAGAAATATTAATTGGAAACATTCAAATTATTTTCCCTTAGCCTAGATATCAAGAGAAGTCATTTAATGAGGAGGGGTTGGTAGTTGAACAACCAACCACCCCCATGAATGCGGGTATGGGAAATCTAGTTAGGATGATAGAAAATGTTAGGCGGAGGTAAAACATAATACCATTTTCTATAGCTATATTGACCCATGAGTTCTGTGGGATGGATGGAAAAAAATGGCAGTTTGAGAACCTTCAAGGAAGGGATGTGTGACCTGAATATGCATAGAGGGAGAACTAGAGGAGAGTTCAGGTGAAACAAATGCATGGGTGCATGCAATAGAAGGATTAGAGAACCCAGAGAAGGGTTATGAGCTGGAGCATGGAAGACCTGAAACCTGACCTGAGCCAAAGGGGTCACAAGCTTGATGTTGGGAAGGAATATGATAAACCTCAAAGAGGCCTGTGCTAGGTGAATGTAAGGGAAAATCTATACCAAGAGTAGAGTGAAGGAGAGTGACCTTCAAATCTTGTTGAGAACCTAAGAGAGATTTCCTAGTGGTATCATTGTTTGGCAAGAGGGTGGACAAAATGATAAGAGTGAATTCATCTGAGCCAACGGTTGGGTGGAAAGGTGAATACCCACAGTCAATTGGTTGACTATCAACAATAATAGATAAGTATTCCATAGACTCTGTGTAATTGAATTAAAATGCATGATTGAATGCTTGTACTTGAGTTATAAATATACATACTTGATTTATAGTGATGATGCTTATTGTATTTGCAAACTCATGCGTTTAAGTGATAGTATGATAGAAAGAATGGTGCATGCCCTGCATGACTGAATACAAGCATTCTGTAACGTTCTAAGATAAAAATAATGAACTTAATTTTATGATTCCTGCATGATCAACACACACACACACATATATAAATCCATCATCGTGGAATGGAAACTAGGATCATAAGTTAATAGTTGAATGTAATGGAAAGAGCCCAAAGAAAAATCATTGAACTGTCCAAGTCCCGAATCGGATGAAAAACCATGTTTTGAGATCAAAGTAATCATAGTCGTTGGATTGGTAGAGTGAATAGATCTGGATCCTTTATCGCAACATCTTACCATGCTTATAGCGAATGTACTCGAATTAATCTAGATTGTTAATCAGGGACTAACCCAAAATTAACCTTTTTCATAGATCATTGTGGTCTCGTTTAAGCGATATTTGGGGGAGAGGTAACGTCAGTATGATGTACCATGCTGACTTAGAACGCCAACATGTCCATAAGTTTATAGGTGTTTGCCTGTGATTGGAAACAAGTATTTGGCCATGGGCCATAGTGCAGGCCCTTGGGTGAACTATGTCTTAGACATCCATTTTAGCCTTGGACATCAGACCAAAAGTTTGAAATATCTCAATCATTGATCAGAGTACATATGGGATGTGATCTTGGTTGTTTATCGACATGGAAGCCATTAGAGATTGACAAGAGGAGGGATGACATAATGCTAATGTTATATCGATGTCACGAGCCTATGTGTACGAGGAAGCCACGTGGAGGCCTGTAATTGGTCGAGGTAATGGGGAGTGGGTCCCTGTCGATTTTAAGGGTTGGAAAGGTGAGATGAATGGGTCCGCGAGTCTGCCAACCCTTGGACCTGACCCACTCACAAAATAATTTAAGTGCCGAGTGTTAGAAGAGAAAAAGAAAATCAAATGAGTCTGCAAGTCCATGATTCCACCAACCCGCAAACCCGACAAACTCATAAAATAATCTAAGTGTTGATACTTCTTAGATGAAATTATGGAGGAGAGGTACAAAATTGTATGTCTGGGAGTCCACTAGTATGTGAGTCCATGTAGGTGGAAAAATGGTTAAGTGTTGATACTTATCGGATGAACCTATAAAAGGATGTTTATAGATTTATTCATCCACAAGTTCGCGATTCCGCGAATATAAAAATCGCTAAGTGTCTATTCTTCTCAGACCGACCTATGAAAGGATGTTTATAGATTTATGCATCCATGAGTCTACGAGTCCACAAAGATGAAAATGGCTAAGTGTCGAGGCTTCTCGGACAGACCCATGAAAGGATTCTCATAGAAGTATGCATCCACGAGTCCATGAAGATGAAAAATGGTTATGTGTCGAGACATCTCAGATGGACCTATGAAAGGATGTTTATATAATTATGCATCCACAAGTCCGTGAAGATGAAGAATGGATAAGTAACGAGACTTCTCAGGAGAACTGATGAAAGGAATCTATGCAATTATGAGTCTGTGAATCTGCCACCCATGTGAGTGTGTCAAAAGAAGGTTCGAGTGATTATGGTTGTAGGATTGCATGGACTAAAGTTTCACCATGGTAGGCTATACTAGTGCCACATCAAGACCAGGGTGTTGCCACGTCAGTTCGCACGGTCAATGACACATCACATGTATGCCACATGGCAGTGAGAGATATGTTTCCTATGTAAACCAAAGAAGTTCATAAGGTCATACCTTTCATTCCATAGCTCCATCCTGAGTGAATTTACCGTCATTGGAAAGCTCTTGACGAGCAAAAGAGGATGGATTTGTGATAGAGAAGATTTAAGGTTGATAGAATAAGTGAAAACTTAATACCCCATCCATTAAACAGGTACTTAGGGGTTGGGTCTGTTGCACACAATAGAGGTAAGGTATTAGTCATTGAATTAGAGATCGACTTCAACAAATTAGAGATAGGTTTCACTAAATAAGAAATATTCAAATAAAATTAATGAAAATATTTAAAATATTCAAATTAATTAATATAAATAGTTTCTTATTAAAATAGATGGGTCATGATAATATAACATCTTTAGTGTCAATCACCTATCCTCTCAATAAGTAAGGGTTTGCATGTGTTTGTTTCATATTATGATTGATAAATTTTTTATAGTATTTCAACTTTGTATTGTATTGTTAGTAATTTCATTTCCATTCCAAATTTCAATTATAAATTTAAACTCAATAAATAATAAAAATGTAAAATTAAGAACTTTGAATTTAAATAGTTTCCATGATCACTTTTAACTTTAGCATTGAGTGACGTAAATTCCTACTAGAACATCTAGTTAAGATGTGGGTTTTGTTTGCTAGGTGAGACAAGTTCAATACCCTTATGGTGTGTTTAGTTGGGAGGAGACACCCAAAAATCCATCCATGTTAAGGGTTTGTGCATCCCAAGTTGGGTGTAATCCTCCGATGATTTTGACGACTTATATGCCCCTGGGTTGTGGTTTCTTATCCAATGGTTAAAATATTGGCCCCGCAAGTGACAAACATTTGTAACAAACAAAAATAAACTTTATTATGGAGTGATATGAAAACAAAAAAAGATAAACCAAATGAAATGAGTGAGCATATTTAAAATATTTTCAAATTATTTATTATTATAACTTCATTATGCACATAGATCAACCATGACTAGATAACATGTCCCCCACCCACCATCTTGGGGGTAAATAAGTGCATGTGTATACTTAATATATTATGACAAGTAAAAATTGTGTATATTATTTGATAATATGAATCAATTCAATGTTGGCTAGTTATGTGTCAACAAATGTCCAAGTTGAATCTTTGTGGGTTAGATGTGCTAGTCTATGCCAATGAGTTTACTAGGGATGTCACCCATGAATGTGGGAAAACATCAACATTGAAAAATACAATTGCAATAAGGGTATTAAAGGATGTTGAATCCATTTATAACAATGTCATCAATCCAAAATTGCAATTTCAACAAATATCACTTGACCAAATTTCACTATCTTGTGGTGCCTTGCTTAACGAGTGTTGTGCAACTAGCGAGGGCCTCATGGGATGTCTTGTACCTAACATGTGAGGGCCTACTGAATTAGGGTATTCAAAAACCCTTCTCCTTCTGTAACTTCAAGACTTTTTCCCTTCTCACTGCTTCACTTCCTCATATTCGCTATCTTAGACTCACTAAAAGATAACATTCTTGCATGATGAATTGATAAAAATGAGAGGATCTTTGATTTGTATTTATACTTTTTCAAGTACCTCCCTTTTCTTACTTTAGGGACGGCCTGTAAATTTTAGTTGCAACAAATCTTTCTCCTTTAATTAATTTTGGGGCCGACTTGTAACTTCTTATCCATAGATATCGAGCTTCTTAACCATACTTCCGTCTTCATCTTTATGAGAGCATAACTTATCAATCGTGAAGAACCATGTGGAATAAAACCTACCGTTGGAAATGACATGACGAGGACTATACATCTATGAGAGTTTTGAATGCATTTGTAGAGTCCATCATCCTCTTTTTCTTCAAACAACTTTGGGCTTTGTGACCACACCTTTGGGCTTCTTGTAGACTTCTTTAAAGTGTCTTCCTGTGAGGTCCATGCTTAAAGCTATTCCATAAGAGGACCACTTTGGAGACTTATTCAAATATACCCATTACTTCTAGAGGCCTCTAGACTTCTTCTATAGTTGACATCAATGACAACCAATTTTCCAACAATCTCCCCCTTTGGCATTGATGGCAACACTCATGCTCCCCCTATGACCATTTCTCCCCTTATCTTCATGCGCTCCCCCTGTCTCCATGATTTTTTTCTTTCACTCCCCCTTTCACATCAATGGAAAATGATAACTCCTCTTGATGATTTCTCTTTCCCTATCGTCATTGAAAAATGTCGGGTAGATCATTGTGGGGAAGAAACTACTCCAATTTTTTGTCGAAGATAATCAAATGTATCTCTTGGGAGAGGTTTGGTGAAGATATATGCAATTTTTTCTTTTTTCTCAATGTACTCTAACTTAATATTATTTTTTATAACTTGTTCTCGTAGAATGTGAAAATTGATCGGAATATGTTTGGTCTTGGAATGCATCACTAGATTCTTGGAGATACTTATAGCACTGATATTGTCACAAAGTATAGGAATGGGCTCATCATATTTTAATTGTATATCCTATAGGGTTTTCTTTATCCAAAGAACCTGAATAAAACATGTCGTTGTTGCAATATATTCTGCTTCTTCTATAGACAATGATACTAAGGATTGATTCTTACTTAACCAGGATACCAGACAATCACCCAAGTAGAAGGTTGCTCCACTAGTACCTGTTCAATCATTAATGCTTCCTTCCTAATATGCATCTATGTAGGGTACCATAGTCATCTCATTCCCCAATCCATAATCTATTTTTCCTTTGAGATATCTAGAAATCCCTTTTACTGCCAAAACATGAGTTTCCTTCAGTGCTGCTTGAAATATTGAAACATGTCCAATTGCTTGCATTACATATGGTCTTGAGGCTGTCACATAGAGTAGGATGCCAATAATCAATTTATAAAGTCTCTGATCTACTTCCTTATATTCATCATCTTTTATCAACTTGCAACCAGTCACCATAGGAGTACTTACGGGTTTGCAATCTTCCATTCCAAACCTCTTCAATATTTATTTGATGTACTTGGTTTGGGAAATGAAAAAACCTTCATCTAGCTGAGATATCCGAAGTCCTAAGAAGAACGTTAACTCGCTAAGTAGTGAAATTTCAAACTCATTCTGCATGCCTTGGGAAAAAATATTACTCATCCTATCATCATCACTTCCAAAGATGATGTAATCCACATATACTTCAATGATAAGTGTGTTGTCCCTATCCACTTTTACGTATAGATTTCTATCCACATTACCCTTTATGAATCCTTGTTTTTGTAAGTACTTGTCCAATTTTGAATACTAGGCTCTAGGGGATTGCTTGAGTCCATACAGAGCTTTATTCAATCTGCAAACATAATCTTCTCTTTCTGATAGTAGAAACCCTTCTAGATGTTTGATGTAGACTTCTTGTTCTACTTCTCCATTTAAAAATGATGATTTTACATCATTCTGATATACTTTGATCCTTTTGGAACAAGCATAGGCCAAGATCATTCTGATAGCTTCCATTTTGGAAATTGGGGAAAAAATTTCTTCAAAATCTACTCCTTCAACTTGAGAATATCCTTTCCATACTATCCTTACTTTGTTTTTGGTTACCTGTCCAGATTCATTTAGTTTGTTTCTGAACACCCATGTTGTACCAATCACATTTTTGTTCTTAGGTCTTGGAGCCAATTCCCATGTCTCATTCTTTCTATTTGATTCAGTTCTTATTCCATGCCATATATACAATGTTCATCATTGTTGGATTCCCCAAATATGTTGGGTTCAACTGTGGATAGTAGTGCAAGGTGTCTCTTCTCTGGTGTACGTACTCGTTTACTTCTGTTGGTTTGTATTCCTGCATTTCTATCTCCAATAATTTGTTCTAGTGGATGATTCTTCTGAACCTGGTCGTTAGATGTACTGGAAGGTATCTGAAAGTCTTGATGACCATTTTCTCCTTGTTCTGCTTTTGGTTACTTCTCTTGTTGCTGTTTTTGTTCTTCTTCTTCTATCTCTTCTTCTTTTAGTTATTTTTCCACTTCCCATTCTTTTTAATTTCTTCTCTCTTCCCTGGTCTTCAACACATTTTTTTCATCAATATTTACATTGATACTTTCCACTATTCTATTGAGTATTAGATTGTAACATTTGTATGCCTTTCTTTTGCTTGAGTATCCAACCAATATACCTTTTATCAACTCAAGAATCAAATTTTCCAACAATGTCATCTTCTTGTTTTATGTAGCATTTGCTTCCAAACACTCTAAAATGCTTGATGTTTGTCGATATTCCCTTCCATAGCTCATATGGAGTCTTGTCAATGTTACATCTAAGCATTCCCTTGTCCAAGATATGAACATATGTGTGTACTTCTTGTACCCAAAATACATTACCCAACTTGGAATCTTTCAACATGGTTCTATCCATCTCTTTTACCGTTCTGTTATTCCTTTCAATGACTCCATTTTGATGAGGTGTCCTAGCTACTGAGAATTGTCTTTTTATTTTATTATCTTCACAAAAATACATGAATTGTTTTGATGTAAACTCACCTCCATTGTCTGATCTCAAGAACTTGATTTTCATATCAGTCTCATTTTCAACCATCTCTTTGAATATCCTGAAACATTCAAATGCCTTTGACTTTTTCTTGAGAAATCAAACTGCGGTCATTCTTGTAAAATAATCAATAAGTAGCATGAAGTATTGTTCACCATTCAGTCCTTTTGTTTTCATTGGTCCGCATAGATCGATGTGCAAAATCTCCAATGGTTTTGTTGTAGAGTATTCCTTCATTCTGAACTCAGTTCTTTTTTGTTTTCCATGTAGGCAATTCTTGCACATAGTATTGGTTGGATTTGAAATTTCAGGAATTTCTCTTATTGCTTCCTTTATGCTAATTTTGAAAATATTGTCAAATTTCACATGACCCATTCTTTTGTTCCAAAACCAACTTTCATTTTCCTTTCCCAAGCAACATCTCTCCTTTCCAATCTCATTTAATATGTATATGTTGTTTGGAGTCCTTAATTTTGTAGCCACCAATTTTCCTAATCCTTCTTTTCTTATCTCACATTTCTTTGAGTCAAATAGAAGTGTGTTTCCTTGGTCACACATTTGACTCACACTTAGTAGATTATGCTTCATATTTTTAACAAGTAGGACATTTTCTACTATGGCGTATTTACTTCCAATCTTGACTATGTCTTTTCCTATAATTTTGGTTGAGTTATCATTGCCAAATGAAACTGGTTCATCTCTTTCTTTCTTCAGGGTTACAAACATGTCCTTGTCAGCTGTCATATGCTTTGAACAACCATTGTCAACGTACCAATCACTTCTTCTACTTTGGGCTTGTAGAGTAATGGAGCATTCTTCAACATTCAGTTTATCCTACTTCCTTTTCCATTTTTTTGATGGTTCTTTTACATGATTATTGAAATACTTCTTTGGTTCCTTTGGAGGAGCAACCAATCTAAAATCTTTGGCCATGTGTCCAAAATTGTTGCATTTGTAACATTCTACTTCATCATTTAATGAGCCAAAATTGTTATGGTTTTTGTTATACGCTTCATGAGGCTTTCTGAGATGATTAATTTGAGAGCATCCTTCATAGTTGCTTGTGTTCTTAGCATAAGATCTACATTTTATAACCTTGTGCCAAAAATTGTTACAGGAATAATATAAACCAATAAAAATAGTTTGGTACCCGAGTGTAGGAGATCTTCTAAAAGGTGTTGCTCTTCTATAATCTTCTTCTTGAGTTCTTTCCAAGTTTGTTTGCTGATTTTATATTTTGGATCTTCTAGGTGGTGTCATTTTTCTATAATATTCTTATTGAGTTCTCTCAATTTCCCAAGATTTATCTTTTGAAGGCTTTCATTCTTCCTTCTTGATAGGACCTTTGATGTCCTCTGCATAAATTATTTGTTCTTCTTCCTTTTCTATTGTCATGGAGTTTGAACTCTTCTCAGTAATATATTTGCTTGTATCCTATTCTAGACTTCTCATATTATGGATTTTGATTACTGATGATTTCATCCAGTCTTATGGTGATGTTTTGTTGCATTTCTTTCTTATGAAGTTCCTCCCTTAATGAGACTATTTATTCTTCCAAGGTTTCCTTTATTTTCTCCTTTTCTTCCAATTGATTTTTGAGTGCTTCTTCAGTCCTTTTGGCTTCTTCTACTTGAATATTTAGATTCATAATCATCAATTGAACTTCCTTGGAGTTAAGACTTTGAGAACCCTCCTTCATGTAACATTCCTCCTCGTTACGCCGACAAACCTCTTATAACAAGTGCAATTTTTTTTTTTTTTTTTTTTTT
>JZKD02S0538551.1:678757-695165 GCA_000966675.3 Picea glauca
AAGCATCCAATTTCAATTAGCTTTTATGAGACTAGGTAAAAGATAAATTTCCCTAGCATTTGAATGAAATAATTTTTTCCCTTTTGAAACAGTGGATCTACGAGTGTTCATCACAATTGAATTCTTATTCCCTGGGACAAAATGAAGCAATTTTGTTGGATGCTAACTATGATATATAGAAGGCCAATCAAATCTTGCTTGAAACAAAATGATCAGCGAGAAACAAGGGAGTGGAGTTCCTTGTTGTTAATATATGGGTATGACCCCCTACTAATATCTTGCCAATAATGATATTTGCAACATGTTGACATTTGAATCCATCAAGAACGAAATGACAACCTCACAAGGATATGAATCCTCCTACATTTTTAAAGAGGTGGTACTCCTCTCTGGCTTATGATATTCTTTGTAATTTTCAAATCAAGAATAATATGGGACCATAATATGGTCCAATCTTTAATGCTTAATAAAAATCAAAATGTTGAAAAGTAAAAGAATATTTATAAAAGAGAATTCCTGAGAAGTGGACTAGGAATCTCACACATCACACATTATAGAAAATATAAATATCCTCACATCAATCATAGCATAAATAAATATTCTGATCACATTCAAAATAAAAGAAGATGATCCATTCACATGAGAGAACTTTTAAAGAGTAATACTTATAGAGCTAAAAAGAAGATTATGATAGACTAATTTCAAATACTTTATACTCAAGAATCGGAGTTATAAAATACAGTTAAAATTGATCTCGAATTAGTTCTCTGGGATTTTTAAAAGATAATAATGTCTATTATAGTGCATTGAACTTAATGTGTTTTTATAATGGACCGAGATTGGGGATCCCATGGACCATAAAGAAAACATGTACAAGAAAGTATGAAATAGAAAGAGGTACATGGGAGGATCTCAAACAACAGAATCTGGAAAGAAGACAAAAAAGAAGATTATCAGGATTCGGTTATACTTTTCTAGTGAAAGAAGAACAATAAATGGATGAACAAATGATAAGGGAAGAAGTATGTGATAAACATGGACTTACTATGATGTAATATCTCTTTTTGATTTGCTTGTCGCTATTTATTTTGTACCCTTGATTGTTGCGGTTTGATTGTCGATTGTAACTGCTTTTGCTGGTATTTCAAAAATCTCAGCAATTGATTTTTTTAACCATTCTTGATTATAATCCCTTAATGTGGCAACGATCACTTCTTGTTTTACTTTAATATTAAACAAATCCTTTTCGATTTCTATATGATTAATAAATAAATTTTTCAAAGTATTCTCAATATCTTCATTTTTATTGGTATACTCAATAAGTCAGTTGTCAATATCATCATGTGTGAATTCAATCATAGTATCAAACTTTTTAGTTGGTGGCATTTTTAATTCTTCAAATTGTCCCTAAAATTGTTGTCGAGTCATTAGCATTGAATTTTAGATATACTTAGGGTCTGATACATCAATAGTGGTGCCAACAATACCTAAATCAAGATTTTTTTAGTATGCGTATGTCTTCCTTCTTCACAAATCAATCAATTTAGTTGACAATCCCTTCAATACATTGATTCTTTCAATCCAGCAGGCCTTTAGTTGTTTGATGCAGATCAGGGAAGATAAATTTTCTTGATTTCTCATTTGATCTGTCATTGTCAAAACATTTATTATAAACATCAAAACTCCATCTGTATAATACCTTCATCAATTTTCAGATCTATATTCAAATATTCCCCGGTGTTCTAAATTCTCAAGCTGAGAGAGGAAAAGATTTTTTCCATATCCCATAACTCTAAAATCAATGACATCCTTTTCTTAATATTCTCTTCGAAAAAATGTCAAGTGGAAATAATCAAATTTGAAATTCCCTTGACTCTAGCACTTGACTCTAGGGTTTCTTGAAAAAAATTCTCGAGCCGAATCATGGCAATGGGAGAAGCCAAAATAGCTGGAGGCATGAGAGTTGCTTCCAATTCTTTAATTTTCTATTTCAACCGAGTATTTTATTCCTCCATATTGGCAATTGAAAAATCCAGTGCATCCCCTGAACTTTATGAATGGACGACAATCTAGAAGGCAACATGTTCTATGTATCAATGGTAGACCACAACTTTCCACTTTTACTCTTCGTGGTTCTTTCAAAGACCAATTTCTTAGAATCTCTGTCAAAAGAGGCATTTTGTACGACAAAATTCTCTTCATAAAAAAATATCTCATCCTGGACCATGAGTGCGGAAATGTGTTGTACATCTTCTCTAGCAGGTCCTTCTAGATCTGGTAAGGTGATATTTTCGATATCCACATTCTAGTCTATATTATCCACTAATAAATCATTTTCAGGTGCATGTGTTTCTCCTCCCTCTTGTTGTGAATTAGTTATTTTTATTTTAATCTTTAACTTGTGGGGGTTCTCTAAGTTCCCCTAAGGAGGGTTTCTTTCTTCATCATCCCCTGAATTATTACTCTATATTTTTCTTTGTTGTGATGTCCCAGGCTGAGGGTTTGTCCTGGGTAGAAAACTTCTTTGAGAAACAATTGGTGACTGAGCATTCTTCTCATTTGAAGGCTTACCTCTTTCCTTCTGATGTTTTGTGGTACTTATGATAGTTTCTATATCGTCGGAGTCCCTATCATATTCTTGATTATTAGGGTTATGGATATCATTCTCCTCATCTCCACTTACAAATGAGTTTATGAGTGCAGAGGGCCTGACTAAAATAAAATGATTGTAAAAAACATGACTAGGGTCAAACCCCTTGATTTCCTCTGCATATCTCAAGATGGAATGGTCAAAATAGATAGCATATTCATCAATCTTGGAAATTCCTCTGAGAATAATTTCACCAACTTTCCAAGGAAGAGGTATGAATTTCTTTTTTCTTTTCTCAGAAAAGGTGTGAAACCATAATTTGCCTTGTCTAGATATTTCAATAATAAACAATTTATCAGATACATAATATGGAAGAAAAATGGGTTTTTCGTTAGAACAAAAAACCCTGATGATATTGTAATCCTCCATCTTTTCAAGAATTCCTTTCTCTTTCAGAAAAGATGATGCCTCCAATGAGAGCTGGGAAGCATCTTCTCCAAATAATAGCTTCTTGAATTTAGACACAAACTGATTGTATACTTCATAGAAATGGTGGCCAACCTTTTGCCTCTGCAAAGCTTGATACCACATGGTCACATGGTCCACCTTTACTTTTACCATTCTAGCAATATTTAAACCCTTAAAAGTATGAAAATAGGTGATAACAAATACCAAATAAAATGACATATAAAATTTATTCTCAGTCTTGAAATTTTTCAGCAGTGCAGTATTCTCATTTGAAATAATCTTCTCCCCATCGAAGATTGGGTTTTTGTGAACTATGAAATGCAATATATACAATGCCAATATAGAAATGGTTTATGTAGAGCCTTGGCCAACAATTCGAGTAAATAACCAGGAAATTCTTTAAATGGATTTTTCAAATAACTTACTTGAATCCTGGATATATCTTCTAACATTGATGCAGGGTCATGTAAATATTCTTGAAGAAGTTTGATTCCATTAGTTTTTCTTTTTATAAAATTCCTAGATTCCTTACCTTTGTAAACCATGTTTGGCTCCAAAAATTTCAACATCTCCCTAAATATTGAAGGTGTCAAGGAAATAGGAGTATTGCTTTGCAATGGGATGGCCCTTTTGTTCTGGATAAATTTGTTGATGCACCGGGCGATGATATCTTTGCATTCAAAAACCTCAAGGACACAACCTGCGAGAACTATCTCTGAAGTCCACACCTTGTTATTTTCTTTACCCAGTATATTTGAATGGTACCAATGCAACTGGGACCAATGATAGTTTTGGTCTTCTCTAGCGAAGAGGTTCAAGGTATCTCCACAAAAATGTTGTTTTCTCATGACTAACTTCGTTGAGATGGTGAGATTTTCTTGTAATATTACTTTGCACAGTAAAACAATTTTAATTTATATTTCTTTCGAAGAAATCATTAACTCAAAATAAATTTGACTTGTCTTGATATAAACACCATTAATTAATGACCATTTTAGAAATGAATTTAGTAGTTAAGTCCATAAATATAACATTAAATGTGACTCGATAAAATTGAAAGAAGGGACATGTGATGGCGGAGAGTCGGGGTAAGCGATTAGAATGGAAAGGCAAGTCTATGAGTCCAAAGGTCCACTAGTCTGAAAGTCTGAATAGATGAAATGGCTAAGTGTTGAGATAGGTCGGGTGGACTGTGAGAGAAGCGGAAGCATAACATGTAAGTCCGCGAGTCTGCAAGTCCGAAAGTCCGTGTTACAAAAATAAACTAAGTGTTGGGGTGGACTAATATATGGGTAAAGGGAACATAATACAAGTTCGAAAGTATGCAAGTATGAAAGTATGAAAACAAGGTAAAAATGACTAAGTGTGGTAATCTTGATACAACAAAGAAAAGGGGAAAAGGGGGAAAATGAGAGATTCGAGAAAGAAAATTATAGAAGGGGAAGAGAAGAGGTAAGAAAAGAAAAAGGGGAAACAAAAATAAAGGGGAAGAACAAAATGGGTTCAACAAATAGCTCCAACTGTGGGTTGTCAATCATGAAAAATCTCACGACCAGATGTTTTATCCTTTGAGCAATGGAGTTGAAACAATGAGGATGTACAAAAATAAAAACTATGTACAAATAAAAGAGAGTGTCTCAAGTAAATAAAATTTTCAGGTGTTTCTCATTGATAGGCAACATCAAAATCTTTCCTTTCATATCTTTAAGCATGTATGAATTGAAACCCAAAATTTTATCAATGAGGTAAGGCCCAATCTAGAGTGCTTTGAATTTTGTATGCATTGATGGATTTTCTTTTTCTTTGTTTGATAGCAACACCAATTCTATCTTTTTAAAGTTCTTGATTGTTTCACTTTGATCGAAATATTTCTTAACATTATGTTGCCTCTGTGATATTTCTTCAAAGCCTCACTTCTTTCTTCTTCTAATCTCAACAATTGATTCAATCTCTTCTGCATAGGGGGAGTATCTTCAACATCCTCTAGGTTGACTGCATAAGTCAAAGAATTCAATTCAAGGTTGATTAGCATCTTCGCTTCATTTCCATAAACCAACATGTAAGGAGACATCCCAGTGCTATCCTTCAAAGTCATTCTACTTGCCCATAAAGTGTCTATCAATTTCAAGTGCCAATTTTTCTGGTTTCGATCAATAATCTTCTTTAGGATTTGAATTAGTGTCTTATTTGTAGACTCGATAAGGTCATTCCCTTGTGGATAATAATTTTATGATTTTCCCATCACAATGTCATATTCTTTGAAAATTTTTGTGAACTTTGATCTAATAAAAATTGAGCCATTGTCTGTAATAAGTTTCTCTGGAACACCAAATCTCGACAAGATATTATCCTTGAGGAATTTAACTAATTCGTCAGAATCGACCTTTTTCAATGTTGTTGCTTCTTGCAATTTCATGAAATAGTCTGTAGCGGTAAGAATATATATGTGCCCCTTAATTGATTTTGGATTTATTGGCCCAATGAAATCCATCCCCCATTGTGTGAATGATTTTTCTACTGATATGGGTTGCAAAGGAATTGCAAACCTCTTCATCTTTCCTGAGAATTGTTGACAGGGAATGCATATTCTTACCATCATATATGAATCCTTGAAAATTGATGGCCAATAATATTTGACTCTTATTAGTTTATGCTTTATAGCAGTATGTGAAAAATATCCTCCACATATGCCTTCATAAAATTATTATATTGGTTCTTGGACCTTCCTTTCATCTACACATCTTGATAACATACCATCATAGTTTCTTCTGAACAATATTTCAGCAATCAACACATACTGACTTGAATTCATATTTAAATCTCTTCTTTTCTTTGGATTCATGTTGATGGGAAATTGACCAAATTTTAAATAGAATACAATGTCTTTGTACCACTCGGAGCCAGATATAGGCTTTCCAATTGAAATCAAAATCACTCCATTTAGGGCATCACTATCCACAATGAATTTGCACAGTCCTTTCCCTTTGTCTGCTTTCAAAGGCTTGATTTCAATTTCATACTCCTGAATGTTTTACAACCAATTCACCCATTTCCCTTCTCTTAGTTATTGGTTCAAAAGCATCTTTACTGGAGAGGATGGAACATATGCTATGACATGAGAATTTAAAATATAGGTCTGCTACTACTTTCACGAGAGACAAGGCTTGCTTCTCCAACTCTGAGTATCTTAATTCATAGTCATGGAGGGTCTTACTCATAAATTTGATTGGTAACTCCTCACCCTTAAAATTTCTTTGAGTAAGGACCGATGCCATGACACTTTCTGTAGAAAAATAATACATGATAAAGTCTCTTTGAAAATCCGGATTGATGAGCACAATGTTGTAGTAATTGCCTTTTTGATGTTATTAAAGGACTCATGTGTATCCGAATTCCATTCGAGCCATTGGTATTTCCTTAACAATAGATTAATCAGTTTTACTATGATCTCATAATCAGGAACAAACCTCCGCAAAAATTTTATCTTACCAAAAAATGACTAGACTCATTTCTTATAAGATGGAGGATTGAGCTCATTGATATCGCTGACTCTCTCTGGATCAATACAAATTCCTTCTTTACAGAAAATATTCCCCAAAAAATTTCCTTCAACTACAACAAAAAGACATTTCTTTGGATTTAGAGAAACCCCGTACAATCTACATCTTTCAAACACTTTCCTCATATGATGGATATGTTCATTTCTTTCCTTTGAATGGATCGTGAGATCATCTTGGTAATCCTCCATGAATTTTCCTATCAAATATTTGAATGTGTGTTCCATCCATATCCCTTTGGAAAGTAGCTCAAACATTTTTCAAACCAAATGACATCCGAGCATACACATATGTCTCCCAAGGTGTTATGAAAGTCATCTTAGGTATGTCTTCCTTTGCAACTAAAACTTGATTATATCCAGAAAAGTCGTCTAACATGGACATACAAGTAGACCCAGTAACTTGTTGAAGAAGGAATTCAATGTTAGGCAAGGGATAATTGTATTTTATACTTGATTTATTGAGATCTCTAAACTCCACACACATCTAAATCTCCCCAGTCTTTTTCCTCACAACAACTGGGTTTGAGAGCCAGTCAGAATGTCTAATGGGATATATTATTCCAACTTGTTTCATTTTTTCCAACTCGATCTTCACCAACGGTTTTAACTTGGGATTCATCATTCTTATTTTATGTTTAAAGGGATTTGATCCTTCTCTTAAAGGAATAATATGTTGAAATATTGATTTATCATAGGATTTTAGGTCATCATAACTCGAAGCAAAAACATCAAATTGAAAAGGGTGATATATTGATCAAGTTGTTCAGATGTACAATCAACTCCCAAGTTTATCTACTTTGGGGAACTATCAATCCCAATATCGAATTTCTTCATTTCTTGCACTTTCCAGACTGATACTTCTTTCGTGAGACTTTTTGTATGATCATCTCTCTTGAAAGAGATTCATATTGGACACAATTCTTTGGAATATGAACAATATTATCATCTTCATCATCATTTTCATTTGATAGAAAATATTTTAAGTCCTTGTCATTTTCAAACACTTGGAGATAATATTGGTTATCTGGGACCGAGGGTCAAAAAACTCATTTTACTTGAAAATATGTCTCACTTTGAATCTCAACTAGATTTGACAATGAAGCGACCAACTCTAAAGAATATGATTTTTTTTTATCCCTTGGAATAAAAGATATATTGAAGGAACTAAAGGCCTCCATTAATTTATTCACACTTTTGAAATATAGTTTCAACCTTTCTTTTTAAATCTTATACTTCTAAGTGATCTGATTTATTACCAACTCTGAGTCCCCAGTCACAATCAAATGTTCAATATTCATCTCCAATTCTAGGATCATTCCTTGAATTAAAGCTTCATACTTTGCTTCATTATTTGTACAAGGGAACTCAAGCCTGATGGTATGTGGATATATGATCTTCTCGGGGATTTTGAGTACAATCCCAACTCCATTCCCTGGTCTTGAACAAGCTCCATCGAATGACATTCTCCAATAGCCAGTAAAGTAATTATATTCACTCTTTATATCCTCGATTTTCTCCATATCCAGAATGGAATAGTTCCTAATACCAACATCTATATAGTCTTCCATCAATTTGTTATCCTTATTTTTGAAAGAAAACAGTCTCTTAGGTTCATGAGGAACCTTAATCATTGCTTCATATTTGTCAGGTAACATCATACAGATTCCATCATTCATTATATAGACACCAATCATGGAAGAACAGTCTCTTCCAAGGACAACTCCATATGCCGAAGGAAGATCCAAGCATAAAAATCCTTAATTTCTCCATAGGCTGGTACCTTTGTGGAATCAATTATGTAGATGATTTCTCCTATTTCATAGTACTTGGTGCATCTCATGCCAAGTGCCTCCATCACCACCAAAGGAATGATGTTGTTTGTCACACCATAATCTACCAGATAGTTGTGGAGCACAACATCATGATTCTCTATTGAAATGTAGAAAGTTGGAACTTTGCCTCTTAATTTCACCACTGATGTATTCTAACTCTGCTTCAGGTTTACGATTACTACTTTAATTCTCCCAGTTGGCTCATCTAACAATTTTAGAATGTTTTACCTCTGTTGAGTATTTTTTACTACTTTTGGAAAAGGCAGAGTAATTCTTAACTTGATTAGATCATCAACAACATTGTATATCATCAAAAGGGGATTGAGCATCTTTTGTTTCTTTTTTACTTCTGTGTTGGTCTCTTTAATTTTATCACTCTCTTTCTCCTTATCTTTTTTATTATCTTTTTCTTTATCTTTTTCAGAATTGTATTTATTCTTGGACTTATTTACAAGTGCCGGTGTTGGTACAAAATTTTCTTGCAAGATAGGATCATTTTCATCTTCTTCAAATATATACATGGATGTATCACATCCATCCGTCTGTATAGATTCAAAAATTTCTTCTGGCATATAATCATTTTCTAGTTTGACCATTTTCTCATTGTATGGCTCATCGAGTATTACTACGTTGAAAGTTGGTTGTCTAGGAACCCTTTGTCTTTGTTGGTTGTTGATATTTTCAAACCTCGTTCTTTGTTCTTTGGTAAGGTTCCTTCTTTGTTCTGGGACCAACATCCTCATATTAAGCATGTAATTATCGTTCATTTTTAGTCTTTTTATTTCATTCTGCATTTGTCTAATGGTTATGTTCATCTACACAATATCCATTCTTTTCTTCATCTCCTGAGCCGCGACAAGATCTATTTGAACTTCCAGGATAGTTCCTTTAAATAATACTCCATCAACTGCCTGATTTTCACCAAGACGTGGGTTTTTCTCTTCATTATTTTTCGAACTAAATTCTCCTTGATCAACAATATTCAAACTATCATCTGCCTTTGTAGTCTTCCAAGGATAATGTTAGGGTTAGAAACTGCTTCAATCATGATTTCCTTCATCTCTGTAGCTTTGATCATTACTTCATCCATAGTCTCAATTTGGGAAGCTCTAATAGCGAACTTCACATTAGGTGGCATGTCATTTTTATAGCAACCAAGTATTTCTGGATCATTAGGCCTTTTCTCTTCAGGGATATTATTCAATGTTTTATTGAATCTAAAATTGAAATCTCTTATCCTCTCATTTTTATTTAGACGTATTTCGATGAAGTTAGTAAGAAGAGTATTATACACGACTTGGGGAGAGAACATACTCAATAACATCGTTTCAAGATCATCAAATGAGTTGATTGATCTTGTGGGAAATGATTTGTACCATTCATAAGCTTGTCCTGACAAAGTTTGGAGAAACAACCTTGCCATCACATCATCATGTTCAATAAGATGGAAATCACAAACATCCAACAAAAATCAACATGTATTTTAGCATCAATCTTTCCATCTCCGGAAAATGTCTTCAAAGTACCTTTAGGAAGAACATGGAGCTCATGTTGTTCACCTCGAAGGTTGAGGGGGGAGTTTCTTATCCTTCTTAGGTTTCTACACCTTCGTATTTCTTCATGACTTCTTTCCTCTCACCTTTCTTCTCATCTTTCTTCATGTGTTTCTTCTTGTATTTCTTCATGTTCTTCTTCACGTCTTTCTTCTCTATCATCCATGTATGGAAGTTTCTTCTTTTCTTCAAGAGTATGTTTTTCAATTTATTAGGTACATAGTTTCTTTCTCTTGCTTCTGGTGATTGGTCCTCTATATTCATCCAGCTTCAATTCCCTCCTTCAATTCCCTCCAGAATACTTCATTGGTTATTCAATCCAATTTCTAACTGGGGCTGGTTAGCCTGAGGCAAAGTCATATAATTGTTTTTTCTAAAACATAATTTAAAACTTCAATTTTTCTTCCCAATGGAGTTGCCAAAAATGTTAACGTTTGAATCCATTAGTACCGAAACAACAAGCTCATGAGGATATGAATCCTCTTGCGTTTTTAAATATGTGGTACTCCTGTTTGGCTTATTCTATTCTTTGTAAGTTTCAAATCAAGAATAATATGGGACCATAATATGATGAAAAGTAAAATAATATTTATAAAAGATAATTCTTGAGAAGTGGACCATGAATCTCACACATCACACATTAGAGAAAATAGAAATATCCTCACATCCATCATAGTGGAAATAAAGATTCTCATCACATTCAAAATAAAAGAAGATGGTCCATTCACATGACAAAATTTTTAAAGATTAATACTTATAGAGCTCAAAAGAAGATTATGATAGACCAATTTCAAATACTTTATAATCAAGAATCAGAGTTATAAAATATAGTCAAAATTGATCCTAAAGTAGTTCTCTGGGATTTCAAAAAAATAATAATGTCTATTACAATGCATTGAAATTAAGGTATTTGTCCAATGGACTGGGATTGGGGCTCCCATGGACCATAAAGAAAACATGTGCATGAAAGTATGAAATAGAAAGAGGAACATGGGTGGATGTTGCACAACAAATTCTGGAAAGAAGACAGAAAAGAATATTATCATGATCTGACTATTCTTTTCTAGTTAAAGAAGAAGAATAACTAGATGAAAAACTAATAAGGGAAGAAGTATGTGATCAACATGGACTTACTATGATGAAATCTCTCTTTTTCATATGCTTGTCATTGATTCTTTGGTACCCTTACTTGTTGCAGTTTGATTTTCGGTTGTAACTGCTTCTACTGATATTTCATAAATCTTGGCAATTGAGTTGTTTAACCATTCTTGAATATAATCCCTTAACAGGGAAACAATCAATTCTTGTTTTACTTTAATATTCAAAAAACCCTTTTTGATTTCTCTATGATCAATAGATAAATTTTGCAAAGTATTCTCAATATCTTCATTTTTATTGGTATACTCAACAAGCTAGCTGTCAATATCATCATGTGTGAATTCAATCATAGTATCAAACTTTTCGGTTGATGCCCTTTTTAATTCTTCAACTTGTCCCTCGAATTGTTTTCGATTTATAAGCATTAAATTTTAGATATATTTAGGGTCTAAGACTTCGATAGTGGTGCCAACGATATCTAAATCAAGAATTTTTTAGTATGCTTATGTCTTCATTCTTGACAAATCAATCAATTGAGTTGACAATCCCTTCAATACATTGATTCTTTCAATCCAGCAGGCATTTAGTTGTTTGATGCAGCTCGGGGAAGGTAAATTTTCTTGCTTTCTTATCTTCTTTGTCATTGCCAAAACCTTTATTACAAACATCACAACTCCATCTGTATAAAAACCTTCATCATTTTTCATATCTATATTCAAATATTCACTGGTGTTTTTATTTCTCAAGCCGAGAGAGGAAAATATTTTTTCCATATCCCTTAAGTCTAAAATAAATGACATCCTTTTCTTAATATTCTCTTTGAAAAAATGTCGAGTGGAAATAATCAAATTTCAAATTCCTTTAACTCTAGCACTTGACTTTGGGATTTCTTGAAAAAATTTCTCAAGCCGAATCATGGCAACAGGGGAAGCCAGAATAGGTGGAGGCATGAGATTTGCTTCCAATTCATTAATTTTCTCTTTCAACCAAGCATTTTCTTCCTCCATATTGGAAATTGAAAAATCCAGTGCATCCCCTATAACTTTATGAATCGATGACAATTTAGAAGGAAACATGTTCTGTGTATCAATGGTAGACTACAACTTTCCACATTTACTCTTTGTGGTTCTTTCAAAGATCAATTTCTTATAATCTCTGTCAAAAGAGACATTTTGTACAACAAAAGTCTCTTCATCAGAAAATATCTCATCCTAGACCATGAGTGCATAAATTTGTTGTACATCTTCTATAGCATGTCCTTCTACATCTGGGAAGGAAATATTTTCGATATCCACATCCAAGTCCATATTATCCAATAATAAATCATTTTCAGGTGCATGTGTTTCTCCTCCCTCTTGTTGTGAATTAGTTCTTTTTATTTTAATATTTAACTTGTGGGAGTTCTCTAAGTTCTCTTGAGGAGGGTTTCGTTCTTCATCATCCCCTAAATTATTACTCTATTTTTTTATTTTTTGTGATGTCCCGGGATGAGGGTTTGTCTTGGGTAGAACACTTCTTCGAGAAACATCTAGTGATTGAGAATTTTTTTCATTTGAAGTCTTACCTCTTTCCTTGTGATTATTTGTGGTACTTATGATAGTTTCTATATCACCAGAGTCTCTGTCAGCTTCTTGATTATTAGGGTTATGGGTATCATTATCCTCCTCTCCACTTACAAATGAGTTTGTGAGTGCAGGGCTGAGCTCGACTGAAATCAAATGATCGTAAAAAATATGACTAGGTCAAACCCATTTATTTCCTCGGCATATCTCAACTTGGAATGGTCGAAATAGGTATCATATTCATCAATCTGGGAAATTCCCCTGAGAATAATTTCACCAACATTCCATGGAAGAGGTATGAATTGATTTTTTCTTTTCTCAGAAAAGGTGTGAAACCAAAATTTGTATTGTCTAGCTATTTCAATAATAAACAATTTATCAAATACATAATATGGAAGAAAAATGGGTTTTTTTGTTAGAGCAGAAAACGTTGATGATATTGTAATACTCCGTATTTTCAATAATTCATTTCCCTTTCAGAAACGTTGATGCCTCCAATGAGAGTCGAGAAGTATCTTCCACAAATAATAGCTTCTTGAATTTAGACACAAAATCATTGTATACTTCATAGAAATGGTGGCCAACCTTTTTCCTCCACAAATCTTGATACCGCATGGTCACAGATTCCACCTTTACTTTTACCCTTCTGGCAATATTTAAACCCTTAAAATCATGACAATAGTTGATAGAAAATACCAAATAAGATGACATATAAAATTTCTTCTCGGTCTTGAAATTTTTCAGTTGTGTAGTAATATCATTTGAAATAATCTTCTCCTAGTCAAAGATTACGTTTTCGTGAAATGTGAAATGAAATATATAAAATGCCAATCTAGGAATGGTTTCTGTAGAGTCTTGGCTAGCAATTCGAGTAAATAACCAGGCAATTTATTTATAGCGATTTTTCAAAGAACTTACATGAATCATGGATATACCTTCTAGAATTGATGCAGGGTCATGTAAATATTCTTGAATAATTTTTATTCCATTATTTTTTCTTTTTATAAAATTCTTGGCTTCTTCCCCTTTGTAAACCAGTTTTGGCTCCGGCAATTTCAACATCTCCCTAAATATTGAAGGTGTCAAGAAAATAGGAGAACTTCTCCGCAATGGGATGGCCCTTATGTTCTCGATAAATTTGTCGATGCACTAGGCGACAATATCTTTGCATTCAAAAACCTCTCAGACACAACCCGTGAGAACTATCCTTGAAGTATCCTTGTTGTTTTCTTTACCAAATAGATTTGAATAGTACCAATACGATCAACACCAATGATAGTTCTAGTCTTCTTTGGCGAAGAGGTTCAAGGTATCTCCACAGAACTGTTGTTTTCTCATGACTAACTTCATTGAGATGGCGAGCTTTTCTTGTAATATTACTTTGCACAGTAAAATGATTTTAAGTTAGATTTCTTTCAAAGAAATCATTAGCTTGAAATAAATGTGACTTTCCTTGATATAAACACCACTAATTAAAGGCCATTTTAGAAATGAATTCAGTAGTTAAGTCCATAAAGATAACATTAAATGTGACTCGATAAAAGTGAAAGAAGGGACATGTGACAATGGATAGTCAAGGTAAGTGATTAGAATGGAAAGGCAAGTTCATGAGTCTGAAGGTCTGTGAGTCTAAAAGTCTGAATAGATGACATGGCTAAGTGTTGAGATATGTCGAGAAGATTGTGAGAAAAGTGGAATCATAACATGTAAGTTCGCTAGTCCACAAGCCTGAAAGTTTGTGCTACAAAAGTAAACTAAGCGTTGGGGCAGACTAATATATGGGTAAAGGGAACATAATACAAGTCTGAAAGTTCGTGAGTCTGAAAGTCTTTGAACAAGGTAAAAATGACTAAGTGTGGTAATCTTGATACAACAAATAAAAGGGAAAAAAGGGGAAAATGAGAGATTCAGGTAGTGAAATTATAGAAGGGGAAGAGAAGAGGTAAGAAAATAAAAAGGGAAAATAGAAAGAAAGGGGAAGAACAAAAGGGGTTCAACACAACATCGATTTAAACCATGGGTATTGGTAGCTTTGATGATAGAATCTGGACTCACTAAATACCCTTGATAATTTAACAAATTAAGATGTTAGAATATGAACTCACCGATGTTAGTATGCAACTTCACTTTAATGTTCCTTATTTTATTCATTCATTGAATTCTTTGTAAGTATCAACACAATACTTGTTATTATTTCATATTTTATTTAATATTTGTTATATTTATGGTGAATATTTTAGATTTCAAGAATCCCATGATTTTCCCTAAATTTTGGTTGGACAAACTCAAACACAAACTTGAAACTTATGACTCTTCTTCAAACGCATTTTTGAAAAATAAGTGACAACACAACAAAATGAAAATCTTATTATGTTCTCTCTTTTTTCTATCACAACATATAATATGACATAATTGAATTAAAACTATAGTCAAACCCTCACATGTCTACCATTAACTTATTGAGCATGAGATTATCAACAAGATAACTTTTTCCCTTTCATAAGATATAGGATAGCCACAGACATTCCAAAATAGCATAAAATAACTGCTAAAAGGAAAGGATTACAGTAACACTCATGTTTTGAAGAAACCAAAAAAAATGGTAAAGTTACTTGGTATTCCCTTGTATTTAGGCTTCTGATTGTTACCCAACCAACCCCGAGGAAGTTGGGAACAATTCTCCTTTTTATTTGAAGGGGTCATGAAATCCTTTGAAAGAAAAAGACTCTTGACACTTTGTTTAACATTATCATGATGATTATTAGTTGACTATGTACCATCCACATCACCTTTTTGAAACCCCCTCCTAGAATGTTCTTGATTGTTTGTTGATGAACTTTTTCCATCCTCTTCATTGAATGGGATAACCTCCCTGAGCTGTTCCATATTAATATTAGAGTCCTCATTTCCAATAGTCTTTCTGGACCTTCCTTTGTGTGAACTAATTAACGAAGGATTCCATGAGCATGGGCTCAGTGGTCTCATTGGACACATTACCTACCCACATATTGTGCAATGATGAATCTTCCTCCTCCTCCTCACCTACCTTCTCCTAGCAGGCGTTCCCTGGCAGCAGACCCCCACAAGGGCCATCGTGGAAAGGGTCTTCGCCCACATAAGGAAGAACATTCTGCATGGAAGGGGTGGGGTGGGGTGAGGGCAGTTCAGTTAAGAAAATCAAGGCTAAGAATAAAAATAAAAAACAATCCAAAAGGATCCATATATACACTTACTGATTTCCAAGGATCGGGCCGCAGAGTAGGTTTAATCAATTATCTACAACCACAATATGCTTTGGTTGTAGTAAATTGCGTATTCCTTTTGTGGGTAACCTACTACTCCAAAGCAACTTGCAGAGACATAGTGTTTTGTGGGTATTTGTTGTGTTTGAATATAGGTTTCTGGTATATTTTGTTGGTGAATATGGTTTTAGAAATATGTATATCGAGGAGGCTTTTTTATCAAGGTTTTTGGTAATATCTCCAGTTCTTTTTTCTATATGTTATTCTAATGGGATATTAATGACATTCTTTATTTTTAGATTGAGTAAAATAGGTTTGTGATACTGATATGTTCTTCTGGTTGTGTACTCGCTTACTTTCCCATCTCACTAAACCCCATATGATGTTATTTTTGTAAGTGGTTTCTTAGTTTTTTGTTTTGCTACTTTTGTAATTGTTTCCTCACAGTGGATGCCAATGTGCAACAAATCAATTGCTCTCTAGTTATATCTTTCAAGGATTCTC
>JZKD02S0538551.1:712237-725588 GCA_000966675.3 Picea glauca
GGAACTATACCCTCATCTTCATATAGACTGAAAATAGTCTTTTGGAGGTCCAAAAGCTTTCCAATGGGGAGGTGTGATCCAAGGGATCAAATTTTGCTCAAAATTCAAAGTGCTCGGAATTGCTTCAAATAGAATGGGTGTGTAGGCCTCATCATCATGAACCCAATACAACTTGTTTGGGTTCAAACAGACGTCGGATGAGAGAGATATCGCGTTCTGTTCAAATCGTCAAACACGCAAAAAAAATGTGTTGACTGTACAGTCCGTACAGTCCATACATATGCTGACGTGGTAGAGCCATATGACACATGGTAGGGCTAAGTTCGTAGGGTCGTACGACATGTGGCAAGTGTTGGTTGGAATTCATGTGGATGAATTGGCGTCCGACACATGGCTTGTTTGTGGTGAATGGAATGGCGACACGTGGCCCAATCAATGGCCGCCATGTGTCACCTGGATAGTGGTTTAAAAGTTTGGTAGTCGGCAGGACTCGACCCCACAACCTTCGGGGCAAGGGGAAGAGATTTGGGAAGGGCCTCCCAACCGGTGTGCCCACCTATGGTTCTTAACATATATATGTTTAAAAATTTATTTAAATTGCAATGTTTTGATATGGGGGCGCGGTCCGGGCCGGGGCTAAGCCCCGACCCCCTGTCATATATGTATGCCATGGAACCACTGGCACACACACGTTCTGACCCTTTTACCATATGTTATTAAACCTTGGCCCCTTTTTGTATGAGCGCACAGTCACATGGTGACCCATACGTCCAGGATTTTGGTGGGTAGGGGCTAGGCGCGCCCTAATCGTCCTATAGTTCAAACCATTTTGCGGTTGCGCCCGGTGCTAGGTTTTAACACAAATATGCACATCAGGGCTAGGTTGAAGAGGCAGAGGTGCATTTTGGTGATCCATAGACAACAAGTTTGAAGGGGAAATTCCAGGAAGCCTATCTTCTTCAATTTTTGGCCAAACCAGGTGCCAAAAAAGCCTAGCTAGGGGTTTTTGGACGTTCTGAAGCCTTTGAAGCCATCTGTTTGGCATTTTAAGCATTGTAAAGCACATATTTTAGAACTTTGAGCAAATAATACAAAAGATCCATTGGAAGCTGGACCAGGAGATGTAGCCCAAGAGAGGGGTGAACTCCTTTATCATTTGTTGTGTTATGTGTTTTCTGTTCACTGTTATTTGTTGTTGATTATATGCATATTTAATGTGTTATTTCTATAAAAGTTGTTTTTTTCAAAATTGATCCATTTTCATAAGAACACTTGAATTAAAACTTGCAAATATTTTCAAGAATACAAGTCTTTATCATTTTTAGATCAGTTGGTCATGCCATTTGGTTTATGTAATGCACGAGCTACATTTATGAGATTGATGAATGATTTTTTATGTCCATATCTAGATTCATTTTTTATATTATATTTGGATGATATACTCATCTATATTGCTACTTGGTAGGATCACATCGCACATCTCATGCAAGAATTAGAGAATCTGAAGAAGCACCAACTATTGGCTGACCTCAAGAAATGTGAGTTTTCTAAGCAATCTTTGGTGTATTTGGGGTATGTGATTGGTGGATGGGAGCTCAATATAGATCCTACAAAGATGGAGACCATCATGAAATGGCTAGTTGTTACAAATTTCATTTAAGCTAGGAGTTTTTTTAGGGCCGTACAATACTTGGGAAAGTTCATAGCTTCATTTTCAATGGTAGCTGCACCGCTCCATGCCATAACAACTAGTGGTAAGAGTTTCCAATGGGGGAATAATCATCAGAAGGAAATTGACAAGATGGAAAGAAATATTAGTCAAGAACTCGTGCTCGTGCTACCAAAATTGTAGAATCCCTTCGAAGTGGAGACAGATGCAAGTGGGTATTCTATGGGAGTAATTTTGATGTAAGGAGGAGGGCTTGTATACTATCATTCTGAAATATTTCATGGGGTGGTTCTCAACTAACCTACCTATGAAAAGGAACTCTATGCTCTAGTTCAATCTATCAAGAAGTGGAAGCACTATCTGATGGGAAAGGATACCATCATCCACACAGATCATAATCCATTATGGTATTTGCAGGCCTAGAGTAAGCTACAACAAACCAAACATTACAAGTGGATGGCATTTTTACAACAACATCATCTAGTCATCGAGTATAATAAGGG
The DNA here is from genome assembly GCA_000966675.3 of Picea glauca. NCBI lineage: Eukaryota > Viridiplantae > Streptophyta > Pinopsida > Pinales > Pinaceae > Picea > Picea glauca. The sequence continues at coordinate 714,410 of JZKD02S0538551.1, forward strand.
CATCACAAACAATTGACATACATGCTTTCAAGGACACCCACATCCAATATTATTGTTTTGGGAACTCTAATGCACATGGAGCCTTTTACCCATGATGCATACAAAGAGGCATACACAGAATATGAAGACTTTAAGGAGGTTTTTTAGCATTTATAGGACCAAATTCATATAGAAGAAGGTGACATCAAGGATAACTATCGTTTCTAGAATGGTTTACTCTACAAGCTTGACAAGCTCTATGTCCCTAAAGGTGAATGATTGTAGCTTATCAGAGAGGCTCACACCTCCAAGGTTGCAGTACATTTTGGTGTTGAAAAGACAATTGCCAATTTATTGAGGTATGTGTACTAGCCCAAAATGCAAGAATATGTAGCACAATATATTAGAGGATGTATACATTGTTGTACCAACAAACCTAGTAACAAGAAGCAAGGTCTATACCATCCCTTACTTGTACCCACTTGACCTTGGGAAAGCATTTCCATGTATTTTGTGTGAGGTTTACTAACCAACGGGAAGGGACATGACTATCTATTTGTGGTAGTTGATAGGTTCAACAAAATGTTCTTTCTCATGCCTTGTAAAAAGACCATCAAGGGACAGGAAGCAACAAACTTGTTCTTTGAATAGGTCTGGGTGCACTTTGGGATACCAAGGAGCATCATCTCAGATGGGGACACCATATTTATCGATGGCTTCTAGACTACATTTTGGGAGAAGATGGAAACTAATTTGAAGAGGTCTACAACATTCCATCCATATATAAATGGGCAGACAAAAGTAGTCAACAAGATTTTGGTGCAACTTTTGAGGGGTTACAATCAGAAGCATTTGAATACATGGGATGGAAATCTAATCTATATACAACACTCTTATAGTAGAGAAGTCCACACTTCTACCAATAAGTCACATTTTGAAACTTTCTTTGGATATTTTGCAACTTTACCTTTAGATTTTGTATATGGACCACAAGGAGGAGTGAGGGAGGACCTCACGGGAGATGCATTAAAAGAAGAAAAAATTGTTGAGAAGATCAAACAGATCCATTTGCAAGTACAAGAGATGCTAAATAAGTCACATGAAAAGTACAAGGCTAGACATGACTAGCAAAGAATAGAGATAACATTCAGAGTGGGAGACAAAGCATGGTTACAACTGAATAAGGAAAGACTATAGGGTCCTAGTAAGAAGATTACATCTCTGTGGTATGGTCCTTTTGAGGTATTGAAAATGATGGGAGATAACACCTATAGACTCATTCTACCCCCATACATGCACATTTACTCAATATTGAATGTGGAGAATCTCAAACTCTATGAGCCCTCCATGTTGGATCAGGAGGAGGAGAAAGTCCTACCTTCCATAGAGGATTTAGCACAAAATGCTCAGGAAATGTTGGTAGAGGAAACAATTTTTCAAAAGTGGTCCAAAACTACAAGAGAAGGGAAACATGACCTTTGGAAGATTGGGTTGAAAGGACAACTTCCAGGCAAAGCAAAGTGTTACTCCAGGGAGAATGTAGAGGAAAAGTTTCCTCGCCTCATTCAACGAATATTTTGGGGACCAAAATCCTCCCTAAATGGGGAGGTGTGATCCATATTGGAACATTATATTATTTTCCATCTATCTCAGTAATTTCTGGGTGGAAAAATTGGAGGAATCAACTTGCATGGCCATTTTGGAAGCTGGTCCAAATTTGGAAATTTGAGTCCAAAAATTCATTTGAAATCTTCTGAAGTCATTTTTAGGCATCAAATGAAACTTTTTTATGGTTCAAACCTTACTATAGATAAATATTCTATATTCTACACATTGAGACATTTCCAACGATGTAAGAATTTCCTCATTGGGAGTTCATATGCAAAATTTATGCCTCTTGCAAGTTGACCTACCGTATTGATCACCATGGTGCGAGTGGATGCCATGTCAGCCTCCATTAATTAAATAGGTGGGGCTAGCCATGTAGAAGATTTTATAATAACATTCTAGAAGGTCCAAACCCTTATCACAATTGACGATTGAGGAAGTGAAAACCCTACCCCTAGATGGCTATCGAGCTATGTTAAATATCAGGCTACTAGGAGGAGAAGGGATTCCATTATATATTATTGTATTTGGTTCCATAGTAGAGTAGAACAACTGAGATTGGGAAATTAGAGAGCATAACAGAGGGTGTTAATGTTCTACAATAGGATAATAAGCCACAAGTCTCTAATAACTCCATAGAGAGTGCCTTGTTCGTTGTACTTGCATTATTTCCATGCCAGAGAAAAGAGAGCAGAGAAACCTCACCTTATAGTTGGGTTTTCTCCCATAAGGGTTTCCTAGAGAAAATATTTGTGCTATTTTGTGAACAATTAAGCAGAAAATCAGTGATTAAAGATTATGGAATATGAAGGAATTTAACCTTCATAGTATAGATTCATTTTTATTTATCAAATATGTTGTGATGAACTATTCCAGTGGAATATCATGACATTTTACAAATCAAAATGTATATAGAATAGTTATAATATTTTGTTCAATATTGCAAAAGTAGATTTGTTTGCAAACTCAAGAAGTCATTGTATGGCCTGAAGTAGTCTCCCAGACAATGGTACAAGAAGTTTGATTCCTTCATGGTGAGCCAAAAATTTAGAAAAAGTGAATATGACCATTGTGTTTACTTCAAAAGTTTATAAAATGGTATATTCATTATCTAGTGTTATGTGCTAAGAATATGCTTTTAGCAAGCAAAATCATGGTTGAAATTAGCAGGTTAAAGTCTTAGTTGGCTAGGACTTTTGATATGAAGGATCTGGGAGCAACAAAAATAAATTTGGCATAGAAATACACAGAGACATGAAACATGGTAAGATTTGGTTTTCAAAACATAAGTATGTGGAGAAGAAACTTCTCAGATTCAGTATGAATAATTTCAAATCAATAAATATCCCATTGGCTTCCCATTTTAAGCTTTCTTTGAATTTATCTCCTAGTAATAAAGAAGAAAAGGATTATCTATCATGTGTACTATATGCTAGTAAAGTAGGAAGTTTAATGTATGTGATGGTATGTACATGACCAGATATTTCACACGTAGTCGGTGTTGTCAGTAGATACATGGAAAATCTAGGTAAACATTGGGTAGTAATGAAATGGGTGCTTTGGTATCTTAGAGGCACAAGTTATTATTTTATCACTTATAATGGTTGCAATGATTCAGTCTATGGTTATGTTGATTCTTATTTTCCAGATGATTTGGACAAAAGGAGATCTACTTCAAGTTGTGTCTTTACTCTTGCAAGAGTCACATGCATGCAAGGAGGAAATTTGGTTAAATGGTCTATTGGGTGAGTTTGGAAAACTGTAGGACAAAGTGAATGTATTATGTGATATTCAAAGTGTTATCCATTTGGATATCAATACAGACCAATAATATTGTTGCTAAATACAATTTTGTAACACATGTTATTAATGGAGGTGGAGTAGCTCTTAAGAAATTCCATACTTAAGAAAATTGTGTAGACATGTTCACAAAACCAGTACTATTAGAGAAGTTGCGGTGGTTTTTGGATCCTCTTGACTTGTAGAAAAGGTGATGAATGGGTTTTGACAAGGTATTGGGTAAATTTTTGTCAACGTGGAGATTGTTGGAATTGTGACAACAACTAAAAGAGGCGAATGGTGGCATTTCATGTAATGGTGGTAGTTCATGTAAAGGTGGCACCTATCTTTAAGACATTATAGACCTGTGTAGCACTAAGAGGAATTGGGAATTTTTTTGGTAAGCCCACTATGGAAAAATTGTAATCTTTACCTCTAAACAATAAGAATACCAATACCTTGCCTGGTGCATGTTTCTTTGACACATTGTCAGAGTTTTACCACATAAATCTGTCTTTTTGAATGCGTTTATGTTATGTTGTTTTATCCTTTTCTTTATGTATTCACAATTAGTTTGCGAAGTAATTTATATATCTTAAACGGACTTATGTTTTTCCAACATAGCATTCTTAAATAACAATTTAAAATCATATTTCCAAAATTTCTAAAAATGACAGGCAATTTTTTTAATGTACATTACATATTTTATAGTATCTCAATTCCTTGACTTTTAAGGTTTTTTTTCCATGTACATTAGATATTTTATATTATCGCGATTCATTCACTTTTAAGGTTTCACAAATCACCAAATGCTTTCAATAACAAATTGGCACCTTCACTTTTAAGGTTGTTGAAATCATAAAATTCTTTCAAAATAGATTGGCAAAGTAAGAAAAAAAAAGTATTACATAGTATGCTTACAAGAAGGTTCTCATCACCACTCTTAACCTCGGATAGCACATTCTCTTTTAGGATATGACAAATTGATAAATTTCCACATGCAACATAACACAATGTCCTATTTAATTATTCATTTGTAGTAGTGCCAATATCCACTTGTTAAATTAATTCCACATTTAAGGGAGCTAATTAATTTTCATTCTTCTCTTCTTCTTCTCATTCACAAAAGTTAGTTAATCAAAAGCTTAGCCCTTTCCTATCATCTTTGGTAAATTTATTAATTTCACTGGGAAGAACTATCCACTTACTCACAAGGTCCATCCATATTAAGTGTTTCACTTGGGTGCCATGTCCCATGGATAACTTATAATTACAAAGAAAATAATTATCACTATTCAATTGCATTGGAGATTCGGCTATGGACCAAAGTCAACTGGTGACTTTGCTTCATCCCAATTGCATGCACCCAACTTCCAATCGATATATGGATGCCTTTTCCTTCATCAAATCTCTAATCAAGATATGGATGTTTCAGCTAGCGAGCCAACTATTTCATGTAGGGTAATAGATATTTTTAAATGTATGAAGGAAAATCTACTTGATTGAGAGGGATCATCCTTATCTGAAAAAAGAAATTCTTTGATCTTTTGCAGGACTACTTCAAGCTCAGGGTACTTACCTGTAAATGAGAAGTCCTTGGAGAAATGAGTTGCCAATGTTTGCTAGTCGTTGTTCTGTCTTCTGGTTTCTTCATGTATAAACCAAGATTTCGGGATCGGACCTAGAGAGTGGATAAATACCTGAACCCAGAAGTGAGATGGTATTTTCACAGCTGGCCATTGTGTCATGCACTGTTCAATGTGCATTCTTGGATCTGATTCTCTATTGAACAGTTGTGTGACTTGGATATCTGTCTGCATTTCTGATTCCCACTGCTCCTTATTCTATAACCTATACTTGATAGCTTGCTTCACATCATCCCAAGTTCTGAGTGAGGCTTGATGATTGGCCCACCATCTAGCAGGGGTATCCTAAAAAAATACATCTAGTATTGAGATCCTTTGATCTTCTACTACCTTTTCTTCCATGGTGAGTAGAAAGTTGTCTAGTTTTGAGGTGCCATCATATACTGGTTGTTCTCTAACTTCGGTCCCAACCCATTTGGTTACTTTGACAGTTGCGCATATTATTGAGAATCTTTCATATGAACCCTATTTCCAACTGTCAAAATCCAGTTTTGAATCTTCGTCTGCTGACTGTATACTTCTTCAACTTACTGATCCATCAGTGGTAGGATTTATATAATCATCTCTTGTTCCTGTTGTTATGGTGTATAAATAGTCCAAATATTCTCCCTCCATATTGTTGTCTATTGGCTCGGTGTACTTGGGTCCTACATATGGGTCCAAAGGTTGAACTACCTTGATTCCATCAGCCTCAAAGGTCATGGTATCTTTTTTTTAAGTCAATTACTGTATAATTTTCATAGGCCCAATCGATGCCAAGTAGTGCAGTGTAAGGATCCTTATCTCCCATGATCTCAATGACTTCAAAGTTAGCCACTGTCTTTACTCCTACAACATTTATTTCCACATTCTCCAGTCTTCCTATGTGGAAGATACAGTATTGGTTTGTCATTCTTAACTAGATTAGGGAATACGTCAGTCTAGGTCTTCCTAAGGTTTCCCATGTCTTCTTAGGAAGTATGTTCACATCGGATCCGAGATCCAACATGATGTCCTTAATATCAAATTCACCTAACTGGGCTACGAGTCTAAATTCTTTTCCAGTTCATATTTTTCTTCTCTGCACTCTTTGAGCACTCTTCTCAGGAAGATTAACCCTTATTCTTTCTTCTAGGGGTTCCTCATTCCCTAAGACTAGGTATAGTGCATTGTGTAACTTTTCTGTTAGTTGATCATTCCCTGGAATGTCACAGAATAATTGAAACCAAAGGTCAGCTACATTTTGAGGTTGCTCAGGTTGTCTTGGCATGACTACAGGGTTTCTGGGTGTAGGGGATGAAGTAGGTACTTGCACCATATTAGGATAAACAATAGGTTCTGGGGGTTTCTCTTGCATCTTAAGGCTAGGAATATTTTGAAATACTTCTATGGCATCTTTAAAGAACAACTTATGATGATCATACCTGTCTTCTTTAGGTACCACTTTCTGGAATTGAGGTAGAGTATCAACATCGTCTCATGTCTTCACTCCTCCTCTAGTAACAATACTAAGGTTGGGCAATTGTCCCTTAATAACTCTTTTGATTTATGAACTGATGAGGTTAGCTCCTCATTGTCGTACCCTATCTTCCCATTTTGCAATCAATTCTGGGCAGTCTTTAGTTGCGTTCCCATTTGTTCTGCAGTGGGAGCACCATGGTCACCTTGGATGAGGACAGTCTCTAGCCAAGTGACCTTGCTCATCATAGTTATAACATTTGCTTGGTCGTCTCCCCCTAGTTCTTCCTCCCTTGAAGTCTCCTATAACTCCACCTCCTCGACCTCTTCCTGGTCCCTGAGGGTTTTCATTCACCCTGAATGTTGTTCAATCTAACCTATCTGCAAGTGCGTCCAATGCTCTACATTGATTGGTGGTATGCGTGGTAGATGTGTAGAATTCACATTGTACTATGTTTGGTACTGTTGAGTATTTCTATATAATGGGGAAATATCTTGGCCCATGCCCATGGGTTCGGAAGATTTCACAATACTTGGTTGTTGGTGGTGCTTGGCCTCTTAGGAAAGCATGATACGGGGTGGGGTTATGGAATGGTAAGTTCATAGACACCTGAACAACTCCTCTCGTAGGTCCTGGTGAGGGTACCATCGGATTCTGGGGGGGTCCCATTCCTTTTAGTCGTGGAAATTCATTTGCTAGATGACCTTCTGTATAACAGCCAGTGCACCAGACCTATGGTCGTCCTGGTCTAAGTATCGTCAGCTCTAGAATCTTTTCTATAAGCCCCGATATCTACCCTTGTAGTTGTGCCAGATTCGCATCTACTGGGGGTCTGGTTACTCTTAGGCTCCCTGGGTATCCCACCATGGTTTCAAGCTTCATTGACTGTTCCAAGGCATCTGTTAAGGTGGCTATTCATTGTTGCGTTAGTGGAATCCGAGTCAGAGGCAGCAATCCCTGGATGTACCATTCCCTTTGATGTTCCTCGTGGATTGGATGTGCCAACCTCCATATAGCATCTTTAAACTTCTGGCTGTATTCACAGGCTGACTCACCTTCCCGTTACTAGATCTCGCACAACTCAAACAAAGCCTGTTGTTCTGACTAGGGTAGTTTGAATTCTGCTATTAACCTTATCTGTACCTGGCCAAGAGTGAACATTTGACCTTGCATTCTTGGCAATCCTAGCTCAATTATCTTCATGTACCACTTGAGAGCATGACCTCTCAAGGTAGTCTAGAGCTCGACCAACTTATTCGCATCCAGAGTCCCTCTGGATATCCAAATTGCTTCACACAAGAACTAATGTTATTCAATGTCTTCATCTCCCTTACCCCAAAATTCTGGGTATCGGGCAATCAAATCTCCTGCATGGCCAGCCATTGTTGATCTTGTTGTTCTTACCAATATAAACCCTAATGGTTCCGCTTGCGATCTACCAGGGGATCCCAATATCCTCCCCGTAATCGCACTTCCTGGTTGTGACTGAGTAATTAATCATACTGGAACATAACTAGCATGAGTAGGTAATATCAGACTTACCACTTGTATAGAAGACACTTGGGGTATGGGTGATTTGAGGCTAGCTCCATTGGCTTCAGGGCGGTTTTCTTTGATCTGGGGGGTCTCATTTTCTTCTACTAGAATGATCCCTTTGGTCAGCTTCCCGATCTCTCCTGTTATCGGGGTTGAATATTCTCTTTCTTCCTCAAGATTCATGTCGGGTTCTTCCTCTCCTATTTCTACACCTTCTTCTTCTTGTCCAACCTCCTAGGGACTTATTTCTCTTTGCACTTCTCTCTCATTTAATCTTTGACTGGCTAGTCTTTCCTGTCTTCTCATATTCTGTAACTCTTCCATATGTCTTTCCTCTACTTCTCCCGATCTGACTTCTTTCCTCAACTTCTCGGACCCTCTTTCTGATTTCTTGATCTTGCTGTGCCACCACTTCTCAATTATGGAGGATCTCTTCAAGGCTTGCTCATCTCTTGAATCTGTTTCTTATTGTTTCCCCCCCATTTGTCAAAGAACTCTCCTCCTCTCTTAGTCCAACCTCGCCCTACCCCAAGCGAGGGTGTTTATGCTTCCATCTCAGTAGGGGACATAGTCAACATCCCCTCTTCCACCAAGAAAACCTTAATCCACAGGGGGATTTCTCTCAATAGTATCTTTCTTGAAAATCATCTCTGTGCATGAAAAATATCGATGGTTCTTAGCTGCAAACTCGATAATATATCCTTCCAATGTGGTACTGACCCATAAATCAACTACTCGCGTGATTTGACAATTTAGCCGATGAAGTGTTGCTAACTTTTCGGTGTCCCAAGAAAATATCATCTTGACTCATTCTTGGAACTCTAGAGCTTCTTGGCACCTCTTTATCCAGTGGAAAAAATATTCCGGAAACTTAACCCAGAAAATCTCATACTAGTCGCTCAATCTTTCTGAGTAAAAGACTGCTTCACGAGTTCTTTCCACCAATTTTCCTCTCAGTTCCGCTTCTTTCCATATGAAAGCATCACAGTTTCTTTCCCACCATCATTCGATACTAGATCTGTGGATCCACAGAAGCATTCTCTCTACAGGTTCCCTTTTGACACAAGTCCCAGCAATGAAACCATTTTGTTGGCACAAGTTTGATCAGACCAGGGTCCTTCTCAGGTTACCAAAAAAAGGTACTGTGTAGTCTAGAGCACTGACATTTTCATCTCCTCCAAAGAGAATAAGTATCACCCAAAGCACTGCTGAGACAGATAGATAGGGAATGGTAGGGAAAATACTTAAGAGGATCCACAGAGCCTTAAGGGCTCATTCTTGATCTTGTGTAAGAGACATGAACAGATCTGAACATATAAGTGCAAGAATCGAACCTACTTATGTTGTGAACAAGGATTTACACATGGACCCATCAAATAGAAATTATAAGCCATCAAGAAATACTGTAATGCATAATAAAACACACAGAGACATATCATATTTGAAAATTTAGGTGATTCTTCATATTATCTTCAGAATCTTTGTCTGATTACAGACTCAGAAATACACAGTAGTGCTCTATACAGACTCTTGACTCTGGACCCATGTTGCAGAGCTCCAATTCTCCGACTGATAGATCAAATTCATACAGACTCAAGACTCAACTTGACTCGACTCACAACAACAACTTGGAAGCCAACTCATAATCGACTGACCAACCCTGGGTCGACTAATTAACCAATAAACGAACGAACCCTTTTACAATTATGTTCATCCCTTTATATAGGTTGGTTTGTGTCTTCCTTCTCGGCCTACATGCTCTCTTGTTATGTTGCAACCGTTTGTTTCTTAGCTGGCATTGCGCTGTCCATTGCAACCATTTTTTGTTTCTCTTCTTTTCTTTGTTGTCCAAGTTTTGTTGAAGCTTGCGCAACTCATGCTCAGTCAAAACTTGTGTAATTCCTTATCCCAAAAACGAAGGGCCCAACACTACCACTATAAGATCTAGGCATACCCTGGTTCCATGCAAAGTACATATGGGTTTGTAAGGTTCAAACCAACAATGTTACAAGGAGTGCCTTAACAGTACACTCTATTGCCAACTAATCTACAATTCCAAAGACAAATTCTAACTAACATTAAATACTCAACTATAAAGTTTTTAAATACTTAACTATAGAGTTTCTAATGCTATGTATGTATGTTGGGGTTTAAATTGAAGGGTACACACCCCAATATACAAAAACATTTAATTAACACAAGTTATAAAATTCCCTTTCCAAACTCATTTTGATGGTGAACAAATGAAAATGAACTATTAGAGCCTATGCACCTATGCACGAAGAGATCTAGAGGCTCGGGTATTGATTCTCATTTTCAAGGTGAAAAACTATTAGAGACTATGCACGAAGAGGGACATGGATATTGATTCCGGTGCAGAAATAATGCAAGCTCGTTTCAATGCACAGAGAGGGATAGCATGCATACCATGCAGATGTCCCTTTGTGCATTCACCTGGTGAGTTGGGAGAAGGAAAATAAGGGGAAGAAGGGAAGCAACTTTAGAGATCATGGAGTTATAAAAAACAACCAGTTCTGATAGCATAGATAGGAAACGAATTGAATAAATCTACATTTGAATTGAGTTTTATTAAAGTGATCCATACATAAATACAATGAGAAATGACCTTAGAAATCATGGAGTTATAAAAAAAAATACAAATCTCATTTTAATAAAGTGATCCATACATAAATACAATGAGAAGTGACCTTAGAAATCATGGAGTTATAAAAAACAACCAACTCTGATAACATAGATAGGAAACAAGATTCCATACATAAATACAATGAGGAGTGACCTTAGAAATCATGAAGTTAAAAAAAACAACCAACTCTGATAGCATAGAAAGGAAACGAGAATTGGATTTCATCAAAGTGATCTATACATAAATACTATGAGAAGTGACCTTATAAATCATGGAGTTATAAAAAACAACCAGCGCTGATAGTATAGATAGGAAACTAGTTGAATAAATTCACCTTTGAATTCAATTTCATTAAAGTGATCCATACATAAATACAATGAGAAGTGACCTTTAGTTTTATGTGGCAAGAAGTTCAATAATTCTTCCTATTTACTTATAACTCTTCATATTTCTTCTAAATTAATATTTAGAATATACCATAACCCCAAATATTAAATATATAATAATTATTAAGAAATATTATTATTTGAAATTTAAAAATTATAGGTA
>JZKD02S0538551.1:733219-759206 GCA_000966675.3 Picea glauca
CCCCGCGTGGAAGAGTGTACATACTTTTGGGGTGTAAATACTTCATGGGGTATAAACACGGCTGAAAGCAAAGGACCTCTGCATCAGGAAGATAATCAGGCTCCACAACCAACAAGAGGGTTCAGGGGCGCCCCTAAAAAATTATCCCTCAGAAGGATTATTGAGAGCATTAACCCTGACGTTTTATTGATTCAACAGACTATGTGTGAAGGCTCCATAGCTAGATATTTATTGGAAAATAGGCTAAAAGGATGGTCCTTCTCTACTGTAGATGCGATGGGGATGTCTGGAAGTTTGATCATGGTTTGGGGCTCTTCATGCAAGGCCATTTCCACTTCCTTATATCATACTTCCATCTCAATTAAATTGGAATATAAGGACTCTGGTGTATGTTTCAATATTGTAAATGTTTATGGGCCCTACCATGACAAAATCTCATACTGGGAAGGCCTTGAAGATTCTAGGATGTTGACTAATCCCAACACTATGGTAAAAGGATATTTGAATTTGAATTTATTTCTCCAAGAAGTGTGGGGATCTAAACCAAGGTAGGACCATGGTAGTAGTTTCTTCTCCTCCCTTTTTAGAAAGTTGCACCTTTCTAACATTGAGCCAATCAAGTTGGTCCTGACTTGGCGAAATCTTTGTACAGACGATGACACGATGTCCAAAATAATGGACAGTTTCTTGGGTTTTGAATCACTATTGGAAGGAGGTTTTGTGATTAATTCTAATGTCGACGTAGGAGGTTTTTTAGATCAAATTCTTATATTCCTCTCTCTCTCTCTCCTCAAGGAAGGAGACCCCTCATATCCCTCTCAAGTTCAATCTAGTATGGCTAATTGAGGAAGATTATTAGACTCTAGTTGAAAGTGTGTGGGTTCACCTTTTCCCTACAGAGGGTCACTCCTACATGAGCAAATTTTCGAATATCTTGGCTAGAGTCAAGGATGCAACCAAGCTTTGGGTAAAGTCCTATCAGGAAAAATAAAAAGTTGTGTTGAGAAATATTGAAGATAAATTCACCAATTTATATAAGGAGTTGGATGAAGGTCCCATTTTTCCCCCTCAACTTTTGTCACTATGATCCCTTGAATCTTCCAAATAAGGCATCTTGGACAAATAAGAACAAACATGGAGACTGAAGAGCAGGGTAGTTTGGATTAAAGTCGGGGACAAGAGTTTCAAATTCTTCCACCAGTATGCCAAATTTACAAAGAATGTTAATACCATTTTGGAAATTAAGATGACCAATGAAATGATGGTAATTTCTTTCAAAGAGAAGGTCAATAAAGGATTTTGTCACTTTCAATCTCTTTTCCAAGCCCCTTGGGTTTGTCCCATTCAAGAGATTCTATAGGTAATTTCTAAATTTCATCATGTGATCACCGAGGAGATGAATATCTCTATTGAGGAGGAATTAACAAAGGTTGAGGTGCTTTTCACCCTTTCCTGCATGCAGAAATGGAATATCCCATGCCTAGATGGTTTTTCGATTGAATTTTTCATCAACTTCTATGACCTAATCAAGGAGGTTTTACTTAAAGTTGTAAAGGAGTCTCAAACCTCTGGTAATGCGAAAGGTTCTTTCAATTCAACCGTCATAGCCCTAATCCACAATACCCAGGATGGTGCAAATTTTGGGGATTATAGGCCCATCTCTTACTACAGTGTCGCTTACAAAATCATAGCAAAAGTAATTTCCATAAGACTTAAGTCGATCCTCAATGACATGATATCTGAAGAGCAATTTGGGTTCTTAAGACATAGACAACTACTTTATGTTTTTGCAATATCCCAAGAAGTCCTCCACTCAGTTAAAAATTCCAACCAACCGAAAAAAATCATCTAACTGGATCTCTCCATGACCTATGATCATGTCAATTGGAAATTTCTTCATCTTGTTCTTATTCAAATTGGGATGGCCCTACGGGTGGTCAATTGGATAATGGGTTACATACAATTAGTATTATTTGTAGTCCTAATCAATGGAGCTCCCTCCAGCTTATTTTGGGCATCTCAAAGGTTGGGACAAAGCTTCCCTCTCCTACATTTTCTTTTCATCTTAGTAGTTGAATCCCTAAGTAAATTATTATCAGAGGAGAGGAGGTTGTGGGGAATTAGTGGAATATAATTTTCTGATCAAGAATCTATTTCCCACCTTTTATTCATGGACAATGTCCTTTGCTGTAGTAAAGGGAGCTTCAAGGACCTCTCAACTTTAAAAAGGGTGCTTGAGTTGCTTTGTAAAGCCACCGATATGGAAATAAATTATGGGAAATATAGAATCCTTACTTCCCTCATCTTGTACCAAGATATTCATTAGATTCAAAACCTCTTCCCCTTTCAAATTACGAGCCTAGATTTATGGCTCAAATACCTTGGATTTTATTTAAATCCAGATAACTATAGACATGTCGACTGGTTTTAGATGATAAAAAAGGTGGAGGCACAATTCTTGTTATGGGTCAACCAATTATTTTCAAGAGGTGGTCCTCTAGTTCTCCTCCAATCTGTGCTAGAGAGTATCTCGATTTTTTGCACTTCAATTGCAACTCTCCCCAAGGGAATTATAACTCAAATCAAGAAGGTGATTTTTCATTATCTTTGGTTAGGATCCCTTCAATTAGGAGGAATCCCTCTGGTTAGCTAGAAAAAATTGACTACCCCCAAAGAGTTGGGGGGATGGAGACTCAAAATCATTTACACCTTTTCATAGGCCCTTGTGGCAAAAATACTTTGGATATTGGTAGATTACAACATGCTTTAGGGATGAGTTATGAAATATAAGTATCTTCCCAAGATGTTTATGCCATATTGGTTTAGGACGGCCAGTAAGTCACCCAAAGGATCTATAATATGGAAAGCACTAGTGGCCTCCTTTCCCTTGGTAGGTAAGTGGACATCTTGGTGAGTGGGAAATGGGTGATGGATATGCATTGGCGAAGATCAATGGATAGGGGACGACTATGATTTTAGGTTCTTTGATTCCCTACTTCGTGTCATTCACTTGGATGATATTCTCTTCCTAGAATATGTCAGGGCTCATGTCCCTTAGTTAAAGGGAATATTGGGATGGAAATTGACCTCTTTCCTTAGCTTTGAGGGAGTCAAGGAGGAGGAGTGGAACTATTTCATCGGACTCCTTGTCTCAAATTTCATTATGCTTCAAGATGATGAGGACGACTCCCTGTGTTGGTCAAAAAATGTCAAAACTAAAGACTATACATAAAAAATTGGATAGAAAGTCTGGATGGAAGACTCTTCTGAGGTGGAAAAAAAGTGGTGGTGGAAATTGTCATGGAAAATAAATGCTCCCCTAAAGCATAAGATCACGATTTGGCTGGAATTAAAAAAAAAAATTTCAACCTAGGATGTTGGCATCTAACATGGGTGGATTAGACCAAATATGTGCACTCTATGTAATACAAATATGTGCACTCTATGCAAAAATCATGAGGAAACAATTTCTCATCTTTTAATTTCCTGTGTTTATGCAGAAAAGGTGATGCACATTGTGTAGTTTGAGCTTAAGCCCATGTCCCAATGGAATATGACTAGCCTTGAGGACTTCTTAAAAGACTAGCTAGCAGATAAAGCGATTAAAATTTTCCATGGGATGCCACGTTTATTGATTTCAAGTATCTATTGGACATGGAACTCTAGTATTTTCAAGGATGTATCCATTCCACTGAAAGTAACAACCAGAATTATTCTAAATTTATCCAAAGAATTTATGAAGAAATTGAAAATTTAGGACCCAAGGCTTCCAACTATGTCAGAGTTGGACTTTTTGGGGATTCTTCGATGGGGCCTGCCAAGGTCATCCCCCAGTATGTGAAGTTGGTTTCATCTTATTCCTAAGCCAAAATAATTATCTTCATATTCAATATAATCTCAAAACTTGTACAAACAACAGGGAAAGATTTATATCGTTATGGACTCTACTAGAGGTAGCATTAAAAAAAGAGGTGAAGAAACTCAAAGTCATGGGAGATTCCAAATTTTTATCAATTGGGCCAACCAAAAGTCTACAATGTCAAATGTAAGGCTCTAGTCTCTACATCAGGACATCAAATCTACCATCAACTATGTTGAGTGGATCTTCTTCAGTCACATTCTTCATGAATTAAATTATAAAGTTGACGAGATGCCAAAGGAGGCCATGTCTCTTCTAGTGGGAGCCATGGTTTTCTACCAATTTCTGGATGGGGAGGAGACTCATTATATGGAATTTCAATTCTAGATTTAATCCTTTGTTCTTTTATTTATTAGATGTATTGTTAAAACACTCAACATGTAAGGATTTTTGGATCTTGACTAAACAATAAGAAGTATAGGTTGTATAGATGTATAATTTTTTTTTAATATTAGTGGTCATGGGCAATATGGAAAATTCTTCAGATATTGACGAATCATTCAGATGTATAGACTGTATAGAATCATACAATTTTTGAATAGTAGCAACCAGGTTGTATGGACGATTATGATGTAGTTTGTTGAAATGGTCTCCACTTTTTTGAGATAGGAATATGTATATTCTCTCATGAATACAATGACTTTTTTGAAAGAAAAAAATGATTTTATTATAAGGTTATAATAATATTTAAATTTTTTGTATTATTCAATGAGGGGGGTGATGGTAACAATAGGTTGAAACTAATTTGAGTCTAGTGATCTTTATAGAATTGAGATATAATTGGTTTACTTTAACATTTTTTTTGTTCCAGATAAAAAAAGATTGTAAAAAAAATTTCCTAATTTTTTTTTTTTTTTTAAGTAAAAAAGTTATGAAGATCATTATTATTATAAATATTGAAGAATTGAGTCTAGATGTATAGATAGGAAGGAAACTCAAAATTATTTTCATCATCTAATTTTTTTAGTCCCCAAAAATTATAAATTGTTTCTTCTCGTGGCATTTTAAGTTTTGTGATCCAAAACTTAGTTTTATTATGAACTTTTATTGTTGAAAAGTTAATTTTCTTCTTTAAACATGAGAAAAATAAATTTTACAATCTTGTAATCGGTTTCACTATGAACTTTCATTATTAAAAAGTTAATTTTCTTCTTTAAAACCTATCAAAAATAAATAAATTTTACACTAATTCACATGTGCATGTGGTGTCTTATTTCAACTATTAATTCATAGTCATACATATTCTTAAATTAAAAAATATGATTTAAATGTAATTAAAATTATTCATAATCATACATATTCTTAAATTAAAAAATATGATTTAAATGCCATTAAAATTATTTATTGTTAGGAGTGAAACACTATAAAGATGGACTCAATCTTGACTTTTCTAATCAAAACCATTTTACAAAAGATATGGAGGATAAACAACACTTCATTTTAAATGCCCTATCCTTAAGAATATAAAATCCAAATTTACTATTATATTTAATTATAAAAATAACATTTAAAAAATATTTAATATTCCCTTTAATTGTTTGGTAGATTTATTGATCTTAAGAAATACATTAATACATTAGTATTACATGAAAGATGATTATATTTATTTTATGTTTTAATTCTATATAAATTATTTACTGATAATTTTATTTATTTATTTATATTTATTGAATATATATGTTTAGTGTTGCCTAAAATATTACACCAAAGTAGTATTGAATATATATGTTTAGTTTTGCCTAAAAAATTACACCAAAGTAATGAGGTATTTTGCAATCTAGTATGGAAAATATGTTGTGATCACAATTTTTTATTATCTTAAATGGAATCTATTAATAAATCTATTAAGTAGATCAAATTTTTTAAGATGTAATTTTTTTAATTATTTAATATGAAAAAATTACTAAATAACATTGAATTATTTGATAAAAAAATTACACTTTAAATCCCAATAAATCCAAATTTAATATAGATATAAGATATAAATATTAATACATACAATAAACTATGATATACAAGTTTCAATTTATTTTAGTTTTGAACTTATAAAATATTAAGATGGATAAAAATATTAAAATGTATATTCTAAATATTTAAAATATACAAGTTTCAATTTATTTTAGTTTTGAACTTATAAAATATTAAGATGGATAAAAATATTAAAATGTATATTCTAAATATTTAAAAAATTTAGTCACCCTCCTCATATTAGTGAAATATATCTAACTTATTTTATATAAAAATTAAATATTTATAAATATATTATATATTTTTATATAAAAATAATATATTTTTTAATTTACTTATAATTTTTTAAATTTATATATATATAAACAATGTTTCACAATACAATAATTAATTTTTTTTTAAGGTTCACAGAAAGATTTATATTAAATTTTAAAATATCATAAAGTCCAAAAATTCTTGTTGATGGCCTGCCACTTGGGAAACTAGACCAATAGCAGAAGTAGTTAGTATCCAACCAAAAGTATTGTTTACAGTTGGTCCAAACAAACTTAGAGATCGTTATGAAACTATGGCTTTCCAAACTATAACTATTATTTACTATCAGGTAAAAAAGGTAGCATCTAGCCAAAAGTATTGTTTATAGTTGGTCCCAAAAAGCTTAGAGATCATTATGAAACTATGGCTTTCCAAACTATAACTATTATTTACTATCATGTCAAAAAGGAGGAAAATTGAGAGAAAACTTCAAAGGGCTGAGGGCCTCGTGCCTGAGTTTCCTAATGGGTCTTCCTGGTAAGTTAATTGAGCTTCCTAGTGACCCGAAGGGTGAGCCGGATGAAGTGTTTCTTGGGGGAGGCGATCAAGAATCTTGTGAACCATCAAATGAAGGTCGTCAAGATGGAGCTGGAACCTTTTTTGCGTGTCCTCTCGTGTTTGAATCATTTGGCCAAGAAGCATCTTGAGGTGCTAGAATAGTTCCACGGTTCCACGGTTCTCCAGATGTCAGCCTCTAGTATGGCCGACATCTGGAACCCAGTGAATTGTGTAGTCCGCTACCTCTGTGTCTGTGGTCATCTTGCATTCCTCGCTGATAGTATCTTATGATTCCTCCAGAGCTCTTTGTAATCCCTGAGGGGTATTCATGGTGAAGTTCCAGGTGGCGTTGAATGCCTCCTACTGGATCTTGGTTTCTGGAACTCCTTCCTGATGTTTCCTCGAGGAGGAAGCTCTATGGAATCTAGAGCCTCATCTATAACCGAGGGGATAGCTATGCCTAGGGGCCATAGTGTCTCTGATAAGAGCACGAAGAATAGGGTGGTACAAAATTTCAAGAGAATTCCCTAGAGATCCCTCGTTGTCCACGGAGGAGGTCCGAAAGGTTTGGGCCAGTCTTTCGTGCATGAAAAAATTGCTAAGTGTCCTAGTCCTACTTTTAGGAGGGCGGCTCATCATCTGGGATATTATAATAGAGATGAGGGAGTTTCTTGGAGTCCTGAGGACTTCACATTATCATAATTTATTTCTGAGGTGCCCCTTGCTTGTTGGCTCTGCCTCAGACCTCCTCCCAAATCCTAAGCCTTGTGGGAGAGCGTATGTTCTCTGATTTGATCCTCGTTGAGACTTAAGTGTGAAGGTAGCTTCCATAAATGTTGATTGTGGGTGTCACGTAGGTTTCTTTACTCCCTCTGTTATCTGGCAGGCAGAAATCCTTGACACATTGCATAGAGATCTAGCACCTGTCCTTTGTTGTTAGTTGGCGGGTGATCTCATTGACGTCCTGCTGAAGCTCTTCCCTAGACTTCTTTGGAAGGTTCTCCTGAGTTAAATGTTGATGGGGACATCTTAGAGAATGATCTTATTGATTTCCATATTTGTAGGTAGCTGGAAGCCAAACGTTTTTTGAATTGTAGATGGCCCTATGGGAGTCTGGTTGGATGCATGATGGAGAGGAGAGGTGGTAGGCCGGGCCTTTATTAGACTTCCCTTTAGTCTTGAGATTCCAGTCTTCTAGATTGCCACATCTTTGTCTTACGTGTGAGGCGGGTTTCTTCTTTGCATATGATTGAGGCCAGTGACACCGACTCTTTCCGGTCCTGTCAGGTGAGTTGTTCATCAGTTAGAAGAGTCTCTTAGGTGGCTAGTACTGAGTAGGATTTGCATGATGTTCTATTTTCCCTACTGGATTTTGACCACTTGAAAGGTCGAGTCTTGCCTTTCTCCTGCTGGGATTTCACCCAAATTGTTTTTCTTGTGGGTCGTCTCCATCCTAGAGCTGAGCCTTCTGCAATCCTAAGGGTTTAGACGATCAATTGTCTCATGATCAATGGAGAGAAGGTCCTGTCTAGCGATGGATTCACAAGCTTGCATAATATCCTCCCTTACTGATGGAGTCCAGTCTCTGTTCCACGAGTCATCCATGATCCTGTAACTTACATTGGTGATCTAGTATGCAATCTTGTTTGTCGAGTGTTTTATGTGATTTGGAATAATGACAGGCATGGAGGTTAGTCTCTGTTGAATGTCATCCAGGCTAGCTTCTAGCCTCCAACTCTTTGAGGTTTTTGAAGTCAAGGTGCCTTGTTGCAATTTTTTGAACATGTTGATCACTATCTGAGAGTCCCCTTCTATTATTAGCTTGGCATACCCATGTGAGTCGGCTACCTGAAGGCCTTCTTCTAGTGCCTGGAGTTCGGCTACGTTGTTGGTATTTATCCCTATTTGACCCCTATATATTTTGAGGATTCTTCCTTTACTTGATCTGAAGACACCTCCATATCTTGCCTGACCTAGATTTCCTTTGAGGCCCTGTCAAAGTTCATCTTGATAAAGATATCCTGGGGGGGTTTCTAATAAGAGGCCAAGGAGGGAGGGCGAAAAACTAGTTTTTTTGTGAAGGAGGCTAGATTGGCGCTGAGGTTTAGGCCTTGGATTATCAAAACCTCAAGTAGGATGCCCTGCCAATATTTGTCTTCCCAAGGCTAGGACAAGATGGTTTCCCAGAGCTCTTCTAGGGGTTGGGATTGGAGTTTGAAGACCCTTCAATTGCACTCCTTCCAGACTTCCCAGATGAGAAACCCTGATGTGAGAGTCCACGCTCGGTTGACTATAGGGTTTAGTAGAATAGTGGAGGGCCAAAGTTCAAGGGTTTCCTTTATGGAGCTTCTCGTGTGCCCTGAATGCTTGAAGAGGAGTGCCTGAAGGGTCCAAATATTTTCAAAGTAGGTGCAGGTGTTGAAGAGGTGCTCAGTAGTTTCCTCATGTGTTTGGTAGAGGGGGAAATGGGAGGGGCCAGAGAACCCAAGTTTGTAGAGGTTGTCCCAAGTAAGGGCTATGTTTAGGGCTAGTAACCTAAGAAAGGTCAAGACTTTCGGCTAGAGACCTTGTTTCCAAATCTTGACCCAGATTTGAGCCTAAGGAGATTTGTTGTGCTTGGCGGCTATCTCGTAGGCTTCTTTTGTTGTGAAGGTTTTGGAGGAGTTGGTGCCCCACCTTAGTCTATCATGTTGTTCAGATATGTGGATTTTCCATTTGTTTAGATCATCTAGGAATTCTTTTTTGATGGTACTGTTTGTTTCTCCATTCCAACCTTGGAAAAGGAGCCAATTTCTCCAGTGGTTGGGAGTTTTTTCTTTGACCCAGTAATGCGCAACTCTAGTCTTGTTTTGGGCTATAATTCTAGCTTCGATTCTAAGAAGAGAGGGTTGGTCCACCAGTCTAGGGAATTGTTTCCAGGCATCCTCCCAAGAAATAGCATCCATTCCATTGTTGATTTCCCAGAAGAAGTTCTCTTGGATTAAGTGACGGTTTTCCCAAGCTAGGTTCCATAGGCTTGAACCTAGGGGGCATTGTTCATTCTGATAATCTGACTGGTTTGTTGATTTTGAGCATATTTTATTTTCCATAGTCTGTCCCATTGAGAATGGGGGTTGGTCAGCCAGTGCCACCAAATATTTCCCCCTAGTGTGAGGCTGAGGGTTTCTGGATCTCTCAAACATAGACCTCCTTTGAGTTTTGTAAGATAGGTTGTTTCCCATGCAACTAGGGTCCATTTATTCTTTGTCTTTGTGATCCCCCATAAGAATTCTCTTTGGAGATTCCTCATTTCTCTGAGAATATATTTTGGGGATGCTATAACTGAGAGATGATAGATAGGCAGAGCTTGAAGGACCTTTTTGATGAGGATGAGACGATTGACTATGTTGAGTGAATGGAAAGCCCAACTACCCAACCTTTTTTCCATCTTGTCTAGGAGGTCCTCCCAGATTTTCCTTTTTTGGGATTTTCACATGAGGGGAACTCCCAGGTAGTTGGATGGAATCCTTCTAGGCTGGAACCGTAGGATACCTATTAGGTGTCGCTGGATTGGCTCGAGGGTGTTGAAGAAGTAGATATTGGATTTCTCTTTGTTGACGTACATACCTGAGGCTTTAGAGAATTCATTAAGAACTTGCTTGATTGTTAGTTCTTCTTTACAGATGGATAGGCCATTAGCATGTTGTCATATACAAATTGTTGATGGGAGGTTGGGGATTCTTCTCCATGCAGGGAGAGACCTTTCAGGTTTTCGATCTTCACTTCTTCTTTGATGGTTCTTCCCAAGCCTTCTGCCATTAGAATGAAGAGGAAGGGAGAATGGGATAAGGTTGGGGAGGGGGAGCCATTGATCATGATAGAAAATAAAGTCGAGGAGAGAAGAGAGGAAATCCATTGTATCTAGGTTTCACTAAACCCAAACACCACAAAAATATGAAATATGTAGGTCCAATTCAGGCTGTCGAAGGTTTTGGAGAGGTCTAATTTGATGAGCATTCTAGGCTTCTTGGAGGAGTGGAGAGAGTGGATGAGGTCTTACGTGAGGATGATGTTGTCTAGGATTTGTCTTCCTTCTACATAGCCCAACTGCTCTAGGGAGATGAGGGAGGGGAGAAGGGATTTCAGTCTATTCGCAATGATTTTGCAAATGAGTTTATAGATGAAATTACAAAGGGAGATAGGGCGTAATTTATGGGGGGTTTCAACCTTCTCCTCTTTGGGGATGAGGGAAAGGAAGGTGAAATTGAACGATGGGAGGACCTTTTTGAATCTTTTGGAGTCTTCCACTGCTTCCCAAACTTTGATTTTGATTACAGACCATCAGGCTTTATAGAATTCCACAGTGAATCCATTCGGTCCTGAAGATTTCCATTTCGACATTTCCCAAAGAGCTTTATCTACCTATTCCAGTGTAATTGGCTTCAGCATAGCTTCATTGTGGTTTTCATTTACCAATTTAGGGATATTTTGAACAATCCTATTGATGGCGGTTGTTCTGTTCCAATGCAGCTCTTACATGAGAGTTCTGTAGTAATGAAGGAGCTCATAGTTTATAAGGAGTTCTCCCAGTTCTTGTAAGAGCTTATTGTTGGAGGTCCTTCATCTATTTTTGTCATCTTTGGGTGCCTTGATAATGTCTTTGCTGGAGTTGTTTTTAATTCCTATAGAAGCAGATCTAGTGTTCTTACCTTTTTGTGTCGTTGCTCCCTTCTTCGTGTTCCTCAAAGAACTTTGCAGTAATATTATCTGTTGATCTGGTGTTGAGTGTTCCTCCTTTCGTTCGCATGTTGCTACTATACATTGTAGATCTAACTCTTCCAGATCCATGTCTTCTAGATCATCTTGTTCTGCCTTTGGGGAGTCAGATGGGATCATTGGTTCATCTTGGTTTTGGGGTTGGGGGTATGGAATGGGAGGGGTAGAGGCACTTTGAATCGAAGGGGTTTGTTCTAGAAAGGGTTTGGAAATTTGTTGGGTTTTGACTGAGGGGGTTGGATCTGGGGTTTTTTTCTCAAGAAGGTGGGTGAGGGATTCAAAACTATTGCTAATGCGGGGGCCTTTTGGGTTGGGCTGGGTGGTGATTTTTTTGGGCTTTACATTTACTCTGGACTTTTTCGAATCCTTCCTCATATTTATTCGGGTGGGGTGTGGGCTCAAATTCCCTATTCATGGGGAATTCTTGGAAAAGGTTCATGTTAGCACTCTGTAAATCTGTTCGGCTGATAAACAAACGATGAAGGTAATTGTTTCAACCAAATTTGAGACTCGAAACTAGCCCTTCAGATATGGAGAGGGCTCTCTCGGGAGACATGATCTCAATGCAAGATATGGCCTTTAAAGCAGTGGCTAGATTTAACACCTTTAATATAATGGTTTCTGGTTATATTGGTGCAAGAAAATAGGATGGTGGGCTATGGAGTTGATTCAAGGAAGCAAAGGAAACAAATGACTCGATGATTGAAATTGATAGGATGAAGGCTAAGTGAGCAACAGTCTTCAGTGCAAAATAATAATGTGTGGTGGGCAGAAATTACAGGAAGTAACTCTGAGCACCACTGCGGGCAAATTCAGAGTTAGCTTTTAGAAGAAAATGTTTTCTCTAAGTGGAACGAACAAGGGGCGTTGCACGACGAATCCACAGGTTCGATAATTTGTTCCGAAATAGACAGAAAAAGATATGAATAAGATAACAGGAAGCACATATGCAAGAAAGGGAAAACAATACATCCAACTGCAACAATTAGAATCTTCACATCAAGTTACAATACTTTTGCATTAAGTTTCTGTTGAACTCAAACTACATACAATAGCTACTGTCTATACCAATATTTCCAGCCAACCTGGCTTACGTCGAAAATATGAAATATATAAACGAGGGCATCACTTGGGCTACCCTTCTTTTTAACTGCTATCCCTAAAAACTAGGAAACTGAGCAATATGCGTTTAGAGACTCTTCGCATGATGCTTTCCAAAAATAGACAATAATCTCATCTGTTTACAACATGACTGTTCACAAATTCACCACGAGGATCTGATCATCTGTCAGGTCTAGATATGAGGAAAATATGTGTCCATGTTTCCCTTCGATCGGATATCTAAGCGGACATGTGTCTGTCAGAAGCTCGCTCTCTAGTATAACGAATTTGATTTTTTTCGTGCACTCATTTGCTGGGAAAAATGTGCGTGACAAGTAGTTATTTGATTTTCACAGCCGTTATCAAAATGATAGAGTTCTTTAGGGAAACATTTCCTTCAAAAATACCAAGCTTTCCCTTCTGTTTGCGGATGCAGAGACAAACACCAGCTAAACTTGTTTTTTTTCTGCATGTTGGCGAGAGCCACATGAGCTTCCTTCTCGGACACTTTGCATTCCCTGGAATGCTTTATATGCCTTTCCTCTGACAGCCTATGTGCTTCTTGTAGTTGTACAATGGTGTCTTGTGCCTCTCTGAGTTGTCTTTTTAAACATGCCACGTTCCCTTCATGACCTTGCACTGCTGATGCTTTAGTAGTCTTTGTCGCTAGCTGCCACCTCAACTCCTTGTTCTCCTAGTAGAGTTCAATGATAGCCAACTTTAACTACTTCAATTGATAAGATGGATCTTGATCATTCACTCTTGTGGTATCCATTCCCCTTGTTCTTCTCCCTCTTTCTTGGCTCGATCCTCCAGTAGGCTCCAGTCAGATGGCGTGCATGAGTAGCTTTTCGGCCACCGATTTGGCACGCTTCTCTTATGAAACTCGGGCTTCCCCAACATCCTTGTTCTTCCTTGGCCTACCCCTTCTCTGAAGTATTTGTGGTTGGGGAGACAAGGCTTCTACTGTCTTTCCTCCCTATGCAAGAATTTTCACTTCAGGTTTCGTGTGGCTTGGTATGATCATTTCTGTGGGTGAAGGGACAACTCCTTTCACATCCTTGGGAATGCCTATTGTAGGTGAGAACATATCCTAGTCATTTTGGGGCTTTGACCTAGAAATTTTGTTTCTTTGCGCGCCTTTCCTTATGTTTTGGGAGGTCACCATGGCGCGACTAGTATGTATTTTGCACACAGTGTATCCAAAAAATGCACAGGGGGGGAACTTTGATCAATCTAGACTGGCAAGGGAAATTGCAAACATAGTGTGGACCTAGTTTCATGACTGAAAGGGTGCTGAGCATATGAAATTTATAACAAGTTGTGCAAAAGGAGAAATCGTGCCAGAGAACAGTGAATTCATGGCAACGGGATGTTCTAAATAAAATTGCATATTTTCCATGGCACATCCCCGTGTGTAGAACACATGTGATGAGGTTTGCAGGGCATGCATGATACAAACATTGTGATTTTTCATTCCCTCGAACTTCATGATGAACTGATAATAGTTGTTGCACTTGCTGATGCAACTTCCATTAACTACTTGACTCGACCTGGGGCATGTAGAGACTAATTTCTTAACAGGACTTGATTCTTTGAAAAAGACATACCCGTACCACTTACGCATGTTTCGACTCTGACACCCCTTCCTGTTTCCAAGGGCCAACTGGCCACTGGCTGACTTTGAACCCTACAGTGCTACGTACCCGACTTAACATGTTTGGGTGCATGAGCCATACCCCGACTAAAATCGACTCTGAATGGAAAGAAAACTGGTGGCGCTAACAGTTGGCTTCAATGGGGATGTTATCCTCCCCATGAGGTAGAAAAGAACAATAGACCAGGTGCCCGACCTTCAGGCTTTATTCAACTTTCAGATACTGAAAAAATGACAGACAAAAAACAAACTAAACCTATCGACGCAACTTCTAAAACTTCATCATAAACTTAGGGCCTTCACTTCGGGCTTCAATATTCTACTGACCTACTGACTCGACACAAAATAAAATGACTATTTACAATGACCTGTGACTTAAATGAAATTTATTTCATCAGATAGTGTTTGGGGAACCTGCCGTTTACAGGCCCCCAACCAAGGCATTATCCATTTTCTCCTTCTAGAAAATAAGAGTTTCCCCCGCAATGCGAGCTGACTCTGAATGGACTTGTCCAAATATTTTCGAATTTTCCATGCTTTCCCCTATCTTCATTTCTCGTACCCCATCTCAGCACCAGCTCCCCCACCTAAAATTCCTTTCTCTTGGAATACTTGTCGAAGGTTTTCTTCATCCTTTCCTGGTGGAGCTGTGATCGGTTATACACTTGTTCCCTCATCTGTTGTGGATGGATCAACTTATTTATTCTCCTCTGCGCATCATCTAGTTCGGCCTCCTACTCCTCCAACAAATTTCTGATGTGCAATCCCAATGTGGTAGGGAAAATCGCATCCGCATCGTATACAATCTGAAAAGGCGATGTTGAGATGGACTTCTTGGTGGTAACCCAGTCTGCCCACAACGCATAAATGAGATTTTTATGCCAAGATTTCTTATTGTTTTCTGGGAGTCTTTTGATAATCATGGTTAGTCTTTTGTTTGATGACTTTGCTAACCCGTTTCCTTGTGTGTAATATGTTGTAGAATACCCCAAGGTTATGTTGTAATCCTAACAAAACTTCTCCATCCTCTTGGACTTGAACACGGTCACGTTGTCTGTTATGATCTTGATAGGGCACCCAAATCTCGACAAAATGTTTGTCTCCAGAAATTGGATGATAACTACATCGGTGGTCTGCTTAGTGGGGATTGCTTCGATCCATTTCATGAAATAATCAGTGGCCTTGAGTATCCATTTGTGTTGCATGGAGGATGGTGGATTTATCTCTCCTATGAAATCTAGACCCCACTGCATGAAAGGTGCTTCGACTAAGATGGATTCAGTGGCAAGGGTTGCAGCTTTCTTCTCCCATAAAAAAATTGACACTCATGACAACTAGAAACCTCTTTGTACATGTTAGCGAAAATCGTGGGCCAATAGTACCCCGCTCTCAAGATTTTTTGCATGGTGGTTTTCTAGTAGTGGTGCCCTCCGTAATTACCTTTGTGAAATTATCCTATGGCGTGCTTCGCGTCATCCTCTAGCAGACAACTTAACAATTTTCCCCTAGGATCTTTCCAGTAGAATGAGTTATCTAGGATGCAGAACTTAATCGCTTTAAGCTTCAGAAAATGGGCTTTCGTCTTACATATGCCCAGAGGGGCTTGAAGATTCTACAACACATAGATGATGTCTGCGTACCACGATGAATCAACGAACTTCTGAGAGGCCTGCATGGTCGTGTCTTCATAAGGGTTCTCTGGCAGATTGGCAATGAAATTCATTCCCACAATGTCATAGTCCGACTACACCATTAGTTTTGCAAGGCCCTGACCTTTAATTAGTTTCATCGGCTTGATTTCCAGGTCATATTCTAGCATGACCGCTATTCAGTTGCCTCTCCTCCCTTCAGAGTTAGGTTGAGTCAGGATGTCCTTCACTGAGTTGTTGGGTACATAGGTGATAATATGAGAATGCAATATGTATGTCCTGAACTCCTTCAAAGCCTTCACTAAGGCATATGCATGTTTTTCCATAATTTCATACCTTAGTGGGACATCCCTCAATGTCTTGCTGAAATAGGCTATGGGTTTCTCAAATTTCTACTCATCTTTTTGCAACAGCACGCCAACAATAGTATGCTCTAAGGTGAATGAAAATTGGATGAAGTCCTTCATGAAGTCTGGGCTTGCTAACACGTGAGCCTTAGTCAACACGATCTTGATATCTTGAAATGATTTCTTGGCATATGGGTTCTACTTGATCTCATTCCCTTTCATGAGCATACAGGTGATATGATTTATGATCTCTGCCAGGTTTGGGATGAATCTCCTCAAAATTTTTACCTTTCCCAAGAAGGATTGCACTTCCTTTTTACTACGGGGAGTGTTGATCTTCAAGATTCCTTCAACTCTGTTGGGGTCTATATTAATTCCTTCCTTCGAGAAAATGTGTCCCCACAGATTCCCTTCTTCTAGCCCGAAATGTGATTTCTTTGGGTTTAGCGATATGCCGAACTTCCTGCACTTCTGGAAAAATTTCTTCAGATGCTCGAGGTGTTGTTTGTCGAAGGCAGAGTACACTGAGATGTCGTCCAGATAGATCACGATTAAATTGTCCTTTTTGTCGCAAACACGATGTCCATTTCTCTTTGGAAAGTGGCCCCAACGTTCATCGGGCCAAAAGGCATCTTGGCGTACATGAACGTTTCCCAAGGAGTCTTGAAAGTTGTTTTCTCTCTATCATCCAGGTGGACCATGATATGATTATACCTTAAAAAACCATCCAGCATGGACATCTTCTAGGACCCCACCACTTTCTATAGGATATAGTCCATTTTAGGAAGGGGGTAGTGATCCTTGAGAGACACTTTGTTTAAGTTTTGGAAGTCTACACACAACCTTATATCACCGCTCTTCTTTCTTATGGGCACCAAATTGGCTACCCACTTCAAAAACCGTAAAGAGACGATAATATTAGCTTCAAAGAGTTTCTTTACCTCCTTTTCAATCAGTGGCAATAACAGGGGATTTATTCGTCTCAGCTTCTGTTTGAAGGGCTTCTGGTCTTTTTTGAGAGGAATGACGTGCTGGATCACTCTAGTGTCATACACCTTCAAATCATCGTAGCTCCACGTGAACACATCGGGAAAATCCTTCATGAGTTTGACGTAGTCTTTCTTGACCTCTGGACTGATCGTTTTTTATAACTTGATCATCCATGGGTTTTCCTTAGTCCCAATGTTGTAGTCTTCCATGTTTTCTACAGTTGCATTGATCTTGGGGTTTTTAGCCACGTCATTCTCGTCGAAATTTTTTTCCAGTGGCACTAACTCCTTTGGAATGATGTTATTTTTCAGTTGGATTATGTCCCTTCCCGCAATTTGGTTTTGGAAAGTCATCATTACTGCGCGCATCTATGCTCTCATCTACGTCGCAGTAGAATTCCTCGTCAATGTTTGTATTAGTGAACTCGACACTCATTAGGAGGAATATCTCCACCTGTTTTTCATCGTCAAATACTTGCAAATGTTTGATATTATCAAGCATTGTTGGCCTGTGATTGACTTCGATTTCACCCTTTTTGTTTGGGGAGAAGGTATTTTGAAAACTGAGGCCGATGTGGCCAACGCATCGACGATTTGATTTTTCTCCCTTGGGATAGGAGATAGATCATACTCTGCAAACTCTTCGAGGAGGTTCAGTGCCAAATTTTTGTGGGCTCTCCACCTGGGGTTTTTGGATTGATATATTCCCTTCACCTGGTTTACAATTAGCTCGAAGTCCTGGTGCATTGTTATCCTCTTTGCACCGAGTCCTTTCAAAACTTTAAAACCCAAGATCAGTGCTTCGTACTCAGCCATTTTGTTTGTGCATTCGAATGCAAGTTTGTACGAGCACAACTTCGTTCCCACCTCAGGAGTGCTTATCCATACGCCAACGCCTGTTCCTTCCCTACTGACCGTGCCATCGAAACTCATGTTCCAAACCTTGTTTTCCACATGGTTCTTTTGTTCGGTGCACTCTGTTGCTTGCTGTGTGGTCTCTTCATCGGTCGTCGCAATGGTTGTCGGCTCCTCCTCTTCAAAACTCAGGTCATTGTAGAATATGGAGGAATCATTCTTAGTGTTGATGGATTAAATAGGATGGTTATTAGGCTGCATTTTATTGCTTACCATATACTTCAGCAACACTTCTCTATACAACCATCTATCTTGGCCAAAAATATGAATGGTGGCGTATGACATGTCTATATGCAAAGTCCCCTTAAACTTTGTAGCCCATGACCTAGATAGAACCATGCCAAACTTTGGGGGTATGTCTTCCACGACCACGTCCATAACCATGTTCTTCAAAAGAATTTGGGCCAACAAAACAACTAATTCTTTGATGAGACCCAAACATTTGACGTTCCTCGAATCAAAAGAGAAGAGGTCCTTTTATGGCCTTATGATATCCAAACCCAATTCATCCATGATCACTTTTGGCATGAGATTATGCGACACGCTAAAATCCAGCATGGAATTATGTAGGGTCATGTCATGGACTTTCAGACTAACATAGAATGGAGGAACGTCCTTGGTATCACTTGTCTCTTCAACGCGCAGACCAAACATAATAGTAAGGTGATCGTCTTGGACGTTCAAAGTATTGGGGGTCCCTGCCATTTTCAGCATTTTGATAAGCTACTCCCGATACTCTCCCTTCATGATAAGTTCATTGAAAGGGACGAAGATTTTTATTTTAGCCATTTCTTGCTCAAAGTTAAAGGGGGGACAAACTTTCTCTACCTCTTTCCCATGCACTTCCCAGCTTGCTTCCAATGCTTTCCTCGGGGCCTCCTCCTTTGACTTCATCTTTTCAGTTGCGTCCTTGGACGGGTTGTCTGGCTTCTATTGGCTTGTAGAAGGGGTATCCGTCAGAGTTTTCCTTATGGGGTTTGTTTGCTATGGCTCGACAGGCGCATCCTTGCTCTTGAGGTTATATTTCTTCTAGAACTGCATGATGGCATTCTGATGGCCCTTTTTGAACTCTTCCGTCTCCCGGGATAGTGCATCATCTGTTTCAAATATCATATCACCGTCTGTTTCCAGTAGGAAACTGTCACTCTGGCTCATGTACTGATCATGTTCACCCTTTGTCAAAAACACGCATGGGTTCTTCTTGTCGCAACAATGCATTTGGTCTTCGAACATCTAATCGAAGTATTCATCCGCATAGTTCTTTTGGAATAGAGGTCTTGTCTACTGGTCCCCTTGATCTTTCTGTTCCCTTGGTTCCCTTTGTCTGATCAGAGGAACTTGACCCCTTCTGAGCTTTTGATTTCTATGCTGGGGGTCATTCTGTTCTCGGGCAGCAGGTCTAGTTCCCATGGACATTATTTCCATCATTTTCTCCATCATCAGGTCGAACTTTTCATCTGAGGACCGATATGTCGATGGTTGTGTATATCCTTGAGGTTTCTTATCTCCTTTGTTGCATCTTTGTTTTATCTTCCCTAACGCCATCATGTTTACTTCAACCTCAATAGTGTTACTAATTATAGTGTCTAGGTTTGTTGATTTTATTTCTCTCAGCAACAGGGCGAAATCGTTGTCGAAAGAATTTGCGTATCGCAATTGCACAACTCCGAGGGGTGGCTGGACCTTTGTAGGGATCAAGTTATAAAATTTCAAGAAGCGGGTTGAGAATTCATGCACCATCTTCTCCGATACCTTCTTCATGTTATTGTACTGTGTCAAAAGTTGCAACAGGCTCTTCTTGTCCCCCCATCTAGTAATGAAAGATTTCTTGAGCGTAGTGAAATCCCGAATGCTTGTTGATGGGAGGGATTTGAACCATTTCCTCACTTCCCTCACAAAACGTTGCATGAACAATATCATTTTAGCATTCGCATAGTCTACCTCCTCTAGGTCGATGAAATCGTTGAAACAATCTGGATGCTTTTGGGCTGAAACGTTTCCCTCAGCATCATAGAGCTTAATCCTCTGGCTATAATTTTGAGGTAGGTCATGTAGTTGAGCTGGCAGGATGAGGGGGACTAATCTGGAAGGAATGAATCTAGGAGGATTGGAATTTGAGGGATATTATTAGATATCAAGGCTTGGAATCTCTTTTGGTCGAAAACTCTCTCGTCCAAGTTGGTTTCCGACTTAGACCTGAAAAGGGTTTTCTCGAAATTTTCATCAAACACAAGGTCGTCAATGCTTTGCGCACCGTCTTTGGGTAAGGACAGGCTCCTGTCCATGTAATAAAACAGATCTGATGCTTGCTCTCTAGTCCTGTGCAGAAGTTTCTTGGGGTCGTACACAGGCTTTGCAAGGTTTAGGTCATGATTAGCTCTGGTATAGATCGTCTTCGGAGCCAGGGTTCCTAAATTGTGCTACTTGGTGCTACTGGTCTTTTTGACTGGAGTCGCTAGGGTAAGGGTTTCAGCCAGATATTAAGTGTTTGTCCCTCTATTACACTCAGGGGTCAAAACTACAGCTTTGTCGTTCTTCCCAGGGAAAAACTATTCAATTTTGTCCCCGACAACGACGCCAAAATGTAAGCACTCCATAAATCTGTTCGGTTGATAAGCAGACAATGAAGGTAGATGTTTCAACCAAATTTGATATCCGAAACTATCCCTTTGGATCTGGAGAGGGCTCTCTCGGGGGACACAGTCTCTGCGTGGGATATCGCCTTTAAAGTAGTGGCTAGATTTAACACCTTTGATATAATGGTTTCTGGTTATATTGGCACAAGAAAATAGGACGGTGGGCTATGGAGTCGATTCGAGCAAACAACGGAAACAAATGACTCAGTGATTGAACTTGAGAGGATGATGGCTAAGAGAGAAACAGTCTTTAGTGAAAAATAATAATGTGTGGTGGACATAAATTACAGGAAGTAACTCGCATCACCGCTGCGGGTGAATTAGGAGTTAGCTTTCAGAAGAAAACGTTTTGTCTAAGTGGTATGAACAAGGGGCGTTGTGTGGCAAATCCACAGGTTCGATAATTCATTCTGAAATAGACAGAAAAAGATATGAATAAGATAATAGGAAGCACATATGCAAGAAAGGGAAAAAAACACATCCAACTGCTACAATTAGAATCTTCACATCAAGTTACAGGACTTTTGCATTAAGTTTCTATTGAACTCAAATTACATACAATAGCTATTGTCTATACCAATTTATCCAACCAACCTGGTTTACATAAAAAAGATGAAATATATAAATGAGGGCACCGCTTGGGCTACCCTGCTTTCTAACTGCTAGCCCTAAAAACTAGGAAACTGAGCAATATGCATTTAGAGACTCTTCACATGATGCTTTCCAAAAATAGACAATAATCTTGTTTGCTTACAACATGATTGTTCGCAAATTTTCCACGAGGATCTGATCATCAGTCAGGTCTAGATATGAGGAAAAGATGTGTCAGTGTTTCCCTTCGATCAGATATCTGAGTGGACAGGTGTATCTGAAACTTTCTCTTTTCTATAACAACTTTGATTTTTGTTGCGCGATCATTTGCTGGGAAAAATGTGGGTGGCAAGTGGCTATTTGACTTTCACGGATTTTATCAAAATGATAGAGTGATTTAGGGAAACATGTCCTTCAAAATTGCCAAGATTTTCCTTCTGTTTGCAGATGCAAAGACGAACACCAGCTAAACTTGTTTTTTCTACGCGCTGGCGAGAGCCGCGCGGGCTTCCTTCTCGGTCACTTCACATTCCTGGGAATGCTTTGTATTCCTTTCCTCTGATAGCCTCTGTGATTCATGCAACTGTACAATGGTGTCTTGCACCTCTTTGCGCTTTCTTTTTAACCATGCCACATTCCCTTCGTGACCTTGCGCCACTAACGCTGCTATAGTCTTTGTCACTAGCTGTTGCCTCAACTCCATGTTCTCTTGGTAGAGTTCAACGATAGTCAGATTTGCATGCTTAGATGGCTCTTGATCATTCACTCCTGTGGTATCCATTCCCCTGGTTCTGCTCCCTCTTTCTTGACTCGATCCTCCAGCAGGCTCCAGCTGGATGACGCACATGAGTATATTTTCGGCCATCGATATGGCACGTTGCTCTTCTGAAACTTGGGCTTCCATGGCTTC
The DNA here is from genome assembly GCA_000966675.3 of Picea glauca. Lineage (NCBI taxonomy): Eukaryota > Viridiplantae > Streptophyta > Pinopsida > Pinales > Pinaceae > Picea > Picea glauca. The sequence goes on from JZKD02S0538551.1 coordinate 755,470, forward strand.
CTTGTTCTTCCTTGGCTTGCCCCTTCTCTGAGGTATTTGTTATTGGGGAGACGAGGCTTCTACTGTGTTTCCTCTCTACACAATACTTTCCGCTTCAGGTTTTTCACGGCTTGGTATGATCATTTCTGTGGGTGAAGGGACAACTCTTTTCGCATCCTTGGGAATGCCTGTTGTGGGTGAGAACAACTCCCAGACGTTTTGGGGCTTGGACCTGACAATTCTGCTACTTCGCGTTCCTTTCCTTATGCTTTGGGAGGTCAACATGGCGTGACCAATATGTATTTTGCATGTGGTGTATATCCGACAAATGCACAGGGGGGGGAACTTTGATCAATTTGGACTAGCAAGGGAAATTGAAAATGGAGTGCGGACCTGGTTTCACGATTGAAATGGGTGTCGAGCATTTGAAATTTATAATAGGTTGGGTAGAAGGAGGAATCATGCCGAAGAACAGTAAATTCATGGTGACGAGATGTTCTGAATCGAATTGCATATTTTCCATGGCACATCCTCGCATGTAGAACACGGGTGATGATGTTTGCACGGCATGCATGATACGAATGCTGCGATTTTTCATTCTCTCGACCTTCATGATGAACTGATAATAGTTGATGCACTTGCTGATGTGACTTCCATTAACTACTTGACTTGATCTGGGGCACGTAGAGACTGATTTCTTAACAGGACTTGATTCTTTGGAAAATACATACCCGTACCACTTACGCATGTTTCGAATCTGACACCCCTTCTTGTTTCCAAGGTCCAACTGGCCACTCACTGACTTCGACCCCTATAGTGCTATGTACCCAACTTCACATGTTTGGGTGCATGGGCCATACCCTGACTAAAACTGACTCTAAGTGGAAAGAAAAATTGTGGCGCTAACAATTCCCATGAGCATGGAATTTTCAACAACGAAAGAGAATGTGCTCATAATCCTCTGCCTATGGGATGAAGGATGATTGGCTTTTCTTGTCAACTTTCTGGGTCTGCGGGTCCTGTCCTAGGATGGGATTCAGACTTGGCAGGGTTTCCTTGTTCCCCTTTGTCTATTATGTTTCCATTATGTTTAGAGAGCTTGTGGAGTCAGGGGTACGAGTGAGAATTTGTGTCTGCCGACTACTACCAACCACTATGGTTTGGTAAGAGGAGGCAACTCCTCCATTAGTGGGGCTCACCATTGCTGGGATGGGAGATCCGAATACTAAGAAGTTGCTAAGCGAAAAACCAGCTCAAATATAAAAAAGTGGACTTCCTACATGTTAAAGAATACTCTAAAATTAATCCACAATACAATAATATTAATATATGTATATAATTTATTTATTTATTTTTATTACTCATATTAGTATACGATCATAAAAAAAAATTCGTGTTATATATGTTAGTGTGCATACTAGAATATTTGAAGTTTAGGCATGTTGGCATGGAGATGACATCCCTTAATCCAAGTGATTGTAATAACATATAATAAATATAACATCTCTCCTAAATAGTCGGGTAGTTGTGAGAGAAAACAACTTTCAAATAAACATGCCGGGAGTCAGGTAATTGTGAGATGGTGAGAGAAAATAGTTGTCATATAAACATGCTGGAAAAACGAAAGACTAAAGGCCATTACAGACAAGGAAATTGTTAAGGCAATTACAGAGAAATGACTGTATTGACTTGACATGATTGGGCATAGGAGTAGGAAATTGCAAAGCATTTACATAGAAATAAGTATATTGACTTGACATGAGTGGACATAGGGTTTTCTTCAATAGAGAGAATTGCAATATTGACAGACTATGTTCTTCCAAACTTGTGAACCATCAATATTGACTTGACTTTATTGTGCCATAAAAATGATGGAATTTTGTCAAATAGAACCAAAAAAACGAGCACGTCTTTCAAACCCTATGAAGTGGAGTGAGAAAGATATGGAAAAAACGAAAGAAGGATCACGTCTTTCAAACCCTATGAGGTGGAGTGAGAAAGAAATGGAAAAAATGATGGAAGGCAATAGAATTTCAATTACAGAGAAAGAGAGATTGACTGGACTGAAGTCGGTTATACAGGCGAAGAAATAGGTTGGCAGCAGCATTAAAGGCGAAAACATAGGTCGGTAGCAACATTAAAAAGTTTCCACGGAATTTCCTTTCATCTCTATTCCTCGGTGAATTGCCCCATTCGACTTCATATTGATAAATTGTGAAGAAAGAAATGCAGAGAGAATGAATAGAACAGAAAACAGTATATTAGAATATAAGAAGAAGAGTACAAAATGAGTACATGAAGAAGTTCTGAAGTAGTGAAGTATGCAAAGGGAAATAGCTGAGCTAAATAGGCTCAAGAAAAACAAGAATAGAAAGTACAGCTGGCCAGGACAGCTGGCAGTGTACAGTCAGCCTGTTAAAGTTACATTATATTTAGCACTCCCTTTTAAACTCAATAGTTACAATCATCAGAACTGATTATGCCTAAGTGTTGTCTCTGAAAATCAAAAACCGATTTTCCCAGTGGCTTTGTAAAGATATCAGCAAGCTGATCTCGAGAACCACAAAATTGTAGTACAATATCAACATTATTGACTAGCTTGCATATGAAATGAAAATGAGTGTCAATGTGTTTTCTTTTCTTGTGAAACACATGATTTTTGGATAGAGAAATTGCTAAAGTATTGTCACAGAAAATAGGATTTGGATCCTTTTCTGTATGTGAAATATCTTTGAATATTCTTCTCAACCACACAGCTTGACAGGAAGCTGAGGTAGCAGCAACATACTCTGCCTCTGCAAAAGATATTGAAACAATTGGTTGCTTCTTTGATGCCCATGAGATCAGGTTCATGCCCAGTTAAAAAAAATGTCCAGATGTGCTTTTCTTGTCGTCTAGGCTACCTGCAAAATCACTGTCTGTGTAACCAGAAAGTTTATTACTATCATATTTAGTGTACCATAAGCCAAAATTGAGAGTTCCTGCAACATATCTCAGAATTCGTTTCGCTATTTTCCAATGAGAATCTTTGGGGGATTCCATGAATCTGGAAACAAGGCTGGCTGCATACATAATGTCAGGCCTAGTTGTTGTAAGATATAACAAACTGCCTACTAAGATTTTGTACAGAGTAGGGTCCACTATAGGGCCTTCATCTTTCTTGCTCAATTTTGTGCCTAAAGGTATAGGGGTATCTGCTGGATTGCATTCTTCCATGCGAAATCTTTTGATGATGTCTACTGCATGCTTTTTCTGATAGACAAAGATGCCTTTGGTTGATTGATCAACCTCAATTCCTTAAAAATATTTCATTATGCCAAGATCTATCATCTCAAACTCAGATTGCATGGCATGTTTAAAATTTGTTAACTCAAGATTTCTCGTATAGATCATGTCATCAACATATAAACATACAATCAAAATTTTACCGTGATGATCTGTTTTGGTGTAAAGAGTTGGCTCATTTTGGCTTCTGTTGAAACCACTTTTGATCAAATAAGTGTCAATTCTATTGTACCAAGCTCTTGGGGCTTGCTTTAAGCCATACAGGGCTTTCTTCAACTGATATAATTTGGATGGCTTCTCTTGGACTTCAAATCCAGGTGGTTGATCGACATAAACTTCTTCTTCTAAAAGACCATTTAGGAATGTTGACTTGACATCCATCTGGTATACTTGCCATTTGTGTTGGGCTGCTATGGCCAATAGAGTCCTTACAGTGTCTAATCTTGCTACTGGAGCAAAAGTTTCACCATAAT
>JZKD02S0538551.1:759256-779486 GCA_000966675.3 Picea glauca
GTGGAAAACTAGTTCTCTTATGTTTTCCAAGTATGCAAGACTCACATGGGGGAATTTGCTCTTTAAAGATAGGAAGACCTTTGACCATGGAGTGCTTCTAAAGAAGACTTAGACTTTGAAATGGTAGATGTGAAAATCTTGTATTCCAAACCATAGTTTCATTCAGGGTGGATGCACTCTGTGTATATGGTTGAATCAGATTTGCAGTTCTGAGGGTAAGGGGAAACATCCTATTTGGAGTCATGTGGATTTCAAAAATCAATTTTCTGCTTGGGATTTTTTCATATATCTTGCAATATGATCCCTCAAAAAGTACCTTATAGCCATGTTCAATGAGATATCCTACACTTCGCAAATTATGTTTCAGATCTGGAACATGATAGACATTGTTTATGTCTTTCTTTACATTTTGTTTAGTAAGAATAGGAACATGTCTTTTTCCTTGAACTTTGACTAAGTAATCATTTCCAAGTGTAATATCAGATGAGATTGAAGAATCAATGCATGAAAGTAAATCTTTGTTACCTGTCATGTGATTGCTACATCCACTGTCCAGCAACCAAAGATCTTTAGGTTGTTTTTCAGTCTTGTGGCACGAACGAAACATACCTCCTGAGTTTTCTCCCGTGTGATTTGACACATGTGCTCTGCCTGAGACCTGATCTGCTTGCTTCTTCTTGCATTCAGATTCATAGTTCCCATACTTTTTGTAGTAATAGCATTGTATGCTTGTTTTGTCATTTGATCTTCTCCCTCTGCCTCTTTGAGGCTGGAAATTCTGATGTTGATTTTGTTGCTGATGTATTTGACCTTGGAAATTTTGATTTGGATATTGTTGTCCGTTACCTCCACTGGAGTGAGGGTTACTTTGATTGCTCCCTCTTCCTTGGTTACCTATTCTTCTTCCTATGCCTCTCCCTTTGCTGAAGGAGAATTGAGTTTTGAAAGCATTGGAGATTGACTCATCTGTGAGATGCAGTCTGGTCTCATGTGTCACCAGAGAACCAATTAATTCATATGTTGAAAAACTTGACAGATCCTTAGATTCAAGGATTGTTGTTACAACCATTTCAAATTTCTTTGGTAAACTTCTAAGGGTTTTCTCAACAATGCGTTGATCAGTGATGGTTTCACCAGTCAATCTGATTTGGTTCATGATTCCCATGACTCTCGTCATGAACTGATCCACATTTTTAGACTCTGTTATCCTTAGAGTCCCGAATTGCATTCTCAAGGTCTATAGTTTAATTATTTTGACCCTGTCATTTCCTTGGTAGGAAGATTTAAGGATGTCCCGGGACTGTTTTGAAGTACCAGTGCCTATGATTTTTGAGAAAATCGAGTCATCCACAGAATTTTGAATCCAAAATTTAGCTTTATTTTCTCTGTTTCTTTGCATTGCCTAAGCAATTTTCTGTTGATTAGTCATGGCAGACAAGTCTGCTAGATCTGGTTCCACATATCCATGATCCACTGGATCCCAACACTCTTGTGCTTGCAAGAAGGATCTCATCCGAAGAGACCATAACTCATAGTTCTTTACAAGAAGAATCAGACCCTGAGTTGGTCCTAAATTGTTAGACGTTGCCATGTTTTTTTACAAAAAAGTGAACAAAACAGAAAGAAAAATTCCTATTTACCTATCTCCCACGTGTAAAACCAGGTCTGTTGCTTTGTTGCAATGATTTCGGAACTCCATTAGAAGATACCTTTGAACTCTCCAACTTTCGATTGCCGAAACGCCGAAGAGAGTTTATCGGCCTTGAATTGGCCCCTAGTCTCCGATCAATGTGACCAAACGCCTAAAGGTTAAAGCGCTACGGGATTTTCCAATTCTTTGTCTCTCAAATTGCCGAAATGCGAAATATGTTGGAAAGGCCCTTCTTGAAAGCCTTTTTGGGATTTCACGACTCATGATTCCTCGTCACGCTGCACTTCCAAAATGCGAAGTCCGAATTGCCGATTTTGCTGAAATCGCTTTTTCGAAAAATTTCCCGAGATCCTGGATTGATGTTACGCGTCCCTGAAAGATGGACGGTCCTCGTCGTTTCGCGATTTCGTGACTTGCGACTTGAAATTCTCTGTCAACTTGAAACCCTGGTAGCCGAGATGATGACGGTTTCCTCGATGTTCGCCACATGTCCGAACAAATGGACGACTGTGATCTTTTCGAGATTTCAAGACTTTCGTCATGGAGTGTCCTGACCTTTCATCAACAAGACCTCTGATATCCCGAACTCCAAAATGTAGAAATGATGGCACTTGGATCTGCTGCCACTTGTCCTCTGAGATGGATGACTCACAATCCTCTCGGGATTTCGCGATTTGTGATGTATGAATTTCACGTATCGGGGTTTTGGAGAGCAGTCTCCTTTGCTCGTCCAACTCCCGATCCCCGATTTTAAGATGGGATAAGATCGATGACTCATGATCTTTCGCGATCCAACGGTCCAGAATGAATCGTGAATTTGCGATTCGTGAACTCCCATGACAGTCTTCTGACCTTTACACCTTGCGAGTTAGTGAAATGTCGAGATCTCACCACATGCCTCTTGATGGATGGTCCAGATGATTTCGGGATTCCGTGACTTCACAAGTCGAAATTTCTCTTGTGCACTCCAGAGGACTAAACCTTGTGCACTTTCTCACTGATCCAATGACTATTGGTCCTTTGCACTAGATCTAACGGCTGAAATTCTTTCACCTTTTCTGCGCTCTTCTCGTCCCTTCTGAACTAGATTTCCGCCTGAGATATTTTTGGAGGATGAATCTTACGACCTCGATGGTTGTTCTTTGAACCTGAGACGCGTTCTTTACTGCCTTTGCAAGGATTTTCTTCTGCGGAAGAAAAATTCATGAATCTTTCAAAGATTTGGAAGAATTTCACGAGTTCTTTGTTCTTTGCTGCAATCTTTGACATATTTGAGTGATTTCCGAGATGCTTTAAATGCTTCTTCTTTTTGCAACTATCTTTCACGAATTTGACCAAATTCTTTGAATTCTTCAAGAGTTCTCGCCTCCTGCAGCTCTTGTTCGTGAATATTCGATGATTCTTTGAAAATTGAACAAGAATCCTTACTATTTCTTCCTTATCAGTCTCTGCTTCCTTCTCGTGTTTCTGCTCCTTGAAACTTTCGAGTGTAGTACGCTCTGCGACCTTGTGTGAGCTTCTTAATTTCTTGGTGATTGGATTGTAAAGCCTGTAAGCTTTAGATGTTTCACTATTAGTGGACAGGGTCAGGCAGAGTATGAGCAGACAACTTCCTCGTGGAAGTTTCCTGCGAGGATCTTTCAAGAGTATGACGGACAACTCTCCAAGCCTTGTGAAAAGTCTGTGTTGAATGCTCTCAAGATATGTGAAGCTCTGCGGTAGTTTGAGGATCATTTTTCTCTCCAGCCTGTGTGAAGAGGCTTACTACCGTAGCTCTGATACCATGATAAATTATGAAGCAAGAAATGCAGAGAGAAAGAATAGAACAGAAAACAGTATATTAGAATATAAGAAGAAGAGTACAAAACACGTACATGAAGAAGTTATGAATTAGTGAAGTATGCAAAGGGAAATAGCTGAGCTAAATAGGCTCAATCAAAACAAGAATAGAAAGTACAGCTGGCTAGGACAGCTGGCAGTGTACAACTAGCCTGTTGAGGTTACATTATATTTAACACATATGAGAACCACTGTATATATGGATATCCAAGCACACAGAATTCACATGCTTTTGAAAGACGCTGAAGTTCCCTTTCATGAATCAGGATTAAAAGGTACCCTTTCGCAGTCTCTTGGCAATCTCTCTTTACTGTGTACTTTCAATCTTTCTGCTAATTGTTTAGCTCGAAGAATTCCACATGAGTTCGGTCATCTTAAAGCATTGCGACTACTGGATCTGAGACACAATTCCATTGCAATTGTGCCTTCTACAAAAACTAAAGTACCTGATCCTCCATGACAACAAGTTCTCTGGTAGTATACCACGTCAATTGGGTAATTTGACACAACTTACACACCTATTGATTCATAGACATAATATTTCGGGTTATATTCCTTCTGAAATATTCCGGCTTCCCCTCTCCTCTCTATCTCTTTGTCTTAATCTCAAAGGTAACATACCTAAAGATATTGCTAATTTGACTAAGTTGACCCACTTAGGCCTTTACAAAATTGGAGTCACTAGTAAAGACCTTGTAAATTTGACCAAGTTGACTTTTCTAGCTCTCTCTTACAACACTATTCCTATAGGCATATTTAAAGCTATTGTCAATTTGGCCAAGTTGACTTACTTAGATCTTCAATCAAACATGTTGATTGGTAGAATTCCTTCTTCTCTTTCCAATTTGGGTAAGTTGACATATCTAAATCTTCAATCAAACATGTTAAGTGGTAGCATTCCTATAGCCCTTTCCAATTTAGTTCAATTGACATTCCTGTAACACTTACCAATTTTAGTCATTTGAATTACCTAAATCTTAGTAATAATATGTTAATGAGTAGCATACCTAAAGCCATTGTCAAATTAAGAAAGCTTGAATCCACTGACCTTTCTAACAATAATTTGATAGGTACACTTCCAAAAGCCATAGGAAAGCTTCATTCATTGACAGACTTATATTTGGATTCAAACAAATTCAATGGGAATATTCTATATAGCATAGGTCAACTAAAGGCTCTCACCAAATTAAACATATATAATAACAAGTTTTTTGGGAGTATTCATGATACTATTAATGGTTTGGTTTAACTTCACACATTAGATATATCATAAAACAATTTGGAGGGACGACTTCCTAATAACATTGGCAATTGCACTTAAGTGAGAGTTTTCTTTGCTCATTCTAATAACTTTTATGGGACAATGCTCGCATCTTTGGCCAACTGTACACAACTTCAACTACTTCATTTAAGGAAAAATGGATTCACAGGTGAGCTTACTTTGTACATCACATTTTTTCATGATATAAGAGTTTTAAGCCTTGGTTACAATAATATACATGATTGTATTCCTCCGCACATCATAAATATCACCAAGTTGCATGCGATGGATTTATCCAACAACAAATTTAGTGGAAGAATACCAACACATCTTGAGAGGCTCTCCGGATTTGCAAATGTGTCAAATGATGATAAATTATTTGACGAAATGGAAATTGACATTAAAGGAAGAGAATATAATCTATCATATCTCTCGTCTACAATCACTATATTTGATTTGTCTTACAATAATCTTACAAGAGAAATCCCTACAAGCATAGGCAGTATGGGTCACTTACGATTGTTGAATTTATCTTTGAATCAATTGGAAGGGAAAATACCTGCATCGTTTAGTTAAATATCTACTTTGGAGCAGTTGGACTTGCGAAAAACAATTTGAGTGGACAAATTACTGAAGATCTCTCTAAATTACATGAGTTGGCCATTCTGGATGTTTCATCAAACAATCTCCCTGGGAAAATTCCAACAGTAACATGATTTTCCACTTTTGATGTATCTTCATTTCAAAACAATAAGTGTTTATGGAGTTGTCCTTTAGATTCATGCAAAGAAAATGAAAGACAAGCAAGAGAAAATGATAATGCTAGTAAGAGTAGTAATGTAAGACTAGGATGGCTAAGTCGTGTGGATGAAAATATGTCAATAACAACTTTGAAAATGGGCATGGGGATTGGATTTGGAGGAGTGGTTGCTATATCTATGTCATGGGAGAGAGATACACACTGGGTAATGCCCCCAAGCATGTCATAAGACTTATTTGAAGTATAATGATTCCTCGTCAATGTTTAAAAGGAATAAATATTCTAATTGATTTTGTCAAAAAGATACAATGTATAGTAAATTAAAAATCTCTATAACCTTCTAAATAATATTGACATAATTAAACTCAAAAAATGATGAGAAATGGGGCTTAGATCAGTGTTTCCTCCTGAAGCTATGAAAATTTTAGGGTTTACATGCTCAAGCTTCCCTCCCACCCTGATCACTTCTGACCTCCTTTGTATGCGTTGAACCTCCACTGCTCCTGCTCCCCGGCACGGACCGCCATACAATAATGGGAACAAAAGGGGGAGTGAAATCCCCCTCTTACCATAACATCACCGCAAATGATCCAGAGAAATCACGAGCATGTCATCCATCCTTTAAGTCTCCATTGCACTTACGAGACCAATATCTGCAAGAAGAAATGGATGTAAGCAAAGAATCGAACATGGATGTTGAGTCCTCGCATCCAAAAGCAACTCGGGTTTGGATAACCGAAAAATATATCCCCCAAGCCTTGGTTGCACCTAGGTACATCATCAAAACCACCATAATAGGGGAGCATATGATGTTCATGAGAGACCATGCCCTCATAGGAAAATTCCTAGGTCTCTAGCCCTCAGAAAAGGACCTAGCTCGCTGGATCAAGGTGTGGTGGAACCCCAAGGGAGAATATGAGCTACAACTAAGCTCCAAAGGATTCGTTACAGTAATATTCTACAACCTATAGGACAAGGACAAGATATTTGAAGGGGGACTGTATTTCTACAACTCGGTTGGCCTTTACCTACATTTCTGGACAGACCGCTTCTGCCTAGAAAAGGAAAACTTCACATATGCACTGGTATATATTCGCCTTTATTCCCTACCTCAAGAGTTCTGGTTAGAGGAAATTTTACTGGGCATAGGCAACACCCTGGGTAAATATGTCAAATCTTCCAAAGCTACCAAACAGAGAAAATACACCTCTTATGCAAGGATATATGTCTATATGAACATCTCTAAATCTCTGACAGGCACAGTTACCCTAGAATGCCAAGATGAGGAATGGGCCCAAACCATAGACTATGAACACATCCCTTTCAGATGTCGAAATTGCCATGAGCATGGACACCTTTTCAGAGACTGCCCTCTTAATTGCCCCTCCCCAAGAAGATAGTTGAAGAGAAACCAAAGGAAGGATTTACCCAGGTTCAAAATCAAAGGAGACAAGCGCAGAAGAATCCCACAACCATCAACGGAAGAAAGAACCCAAATAATAATTTAATTGAAGCCCTTAACCGCCTTCTAGAGGCAGAACAGGTGGAAAACCCCCATAAGAATACAGAGAAAGATCTTAGAAAACACAAGGAAGATCATTTATCACAAGAGTATCAAACCCCAGCAAACCAATTAGATCCACAGACTCACCCAGTCTCAGGGAAAGAACCAGAAAGAGAGGAAGACACAGTCATGGAAATGGATGAGTAGGACCTAGCAGAAATTGACCTAGACAGGTTAGAAGAAGCACTCAACAAGAAGGATCTCCAAACCTTACCAGAGGACCAACTCAGGAAAGTTCACAAAGTATTTCAGGACTCATAAGTGGGGGTTACATCCAAGTTGGGGATCAACACAGACCCAAACCAAGATCCAAGAAAACACCCAAAAGAAAATAAGCGACGGGGCAGAAAATCGACTCATCAGCTAATAAAGGAGGCGAGAAACTATATGATCAAATCGGGACAAATTCATAGGCTCTTAGAGAGCTCCTTCTCCCACCCAACAAACTGTTAACCATGAAGATCCTCACCTAGAATATCAGAGGCCTAAATGGAAGATCCAAACAAAGGATTCTCCAAAATTGCATCAAATGGAAGACCTTGATATACTCCTAATACAAGATGTTATCACATATAGTTGTCAAGGGAAGTAGGTCATCCAAGTTCGTGGTCTGCATAGGAAGTGTCTGAGCGCAACATGTAGAGCAGCTCATTTCAGGCTTAAAATACAAACATACAGGTTGAATTTTGTCAGCAATGGAGATTCCGAGAGCATTTCAGATTAACGGCCCTCGGGTATTCAGGATTTCAAAATTGCATGAAGTATAGCACCATGAGAAAGGTCAAAGCCCAAAGTCCCAAAGAAGACCTCGATCGTCTATTCAAAAAGGAAATATATGATCCATTGATCTGAAGAGGGAAGATTTGAGCCACTAATCGTAAATCCTCACCCAAGATCACAAGATCGATGGCCACAGTCCATTGCGGGGACACGACATGCTCTTGCAATAATTTTCTTGAGCGGTCCCGCAATTGAAACCGTGGTTTGGCAAAAGGACTATGTGGCAAAAGGTGGTGGATTGCAGGCTCAAAAGCAGTGTGAACCCAAACTGCCTTTGAGTGGCCCCACAATTGCATGTTTATATAGTGTCCTATCTGAGAGTAGTGTGTGTCCCCCCCCGGGAATTAAGCCGTGTTTCAATCCCGAGAAAAGGTAGTTAATGAAGTGAGGTGGCAGTTGAAACCTCATCTCACTGCATAAATGGAAAGGCAAAAAGGACTGGGAGAGAAGAATTTGCGTCTGACAGAGAAGACTACATGTGCAGTTTGACCAAGAAGACACATATGTATGACAATGGACGAGAAGCTTGAGCATGCCTCTACTGGTAGTGGTGAATATTTTTGACTATATAGGAATCATTTTGATATAGGGTAAAGGCCGAATAGTTGAGCTAGGCTCCCTACTATTGTAATATTTTTATGAAGAAAACTGGTTCTCTGGTTATGTATTGGTTTTTTGAGACATCTTGGTTAATCTAAGTCAGCTTTCTTTCTCCATCTTATTTGCCTCTGATATTGAGAGAGTTCATGGATGATTGATTCACATGGATTGTTGTGATTGTATTATGATGAATGTTTGATTATAATGCTCTTATAATTTCTTTCAGTTTCTTTGAAATTTGAATTCAAGAGGATCTTGCATTTAAGTTTTTCCTCCTTAGGCTGCTGAAACACTTGATATCCACAACAGACCTCTACACTCTCCTCACCAAAGTCTTCCCTCTATTCACCCTTACTCCAAATTACTGATTGAAGTTGATTCCAGACCTCAATTGCTTATGCATGCTAGTCTAGTTTTCTGAGTTAGAACGTTATTATCATTGAGTCCTCTCCATTTGATCACCTAACACTCATTTACATTTACTGTATAAACTGATGGGTAATGGGATTGCCTTCTATGCAATCTGAAGGCGACTTCTAGTGCTAACATTTCTGGTGTCATTTTCGGGGACAAATTGAAGATTTTCCCTAGGTAGAATGACAATGAAATTTTGATTCTGAAGGTGCATCAGGCATCAGAACCTTTAAAGATTGTGCTTGCACCTGGTGACTCCATTGAGGTGACTCCACTGTCTCAGCTCCACTGTTTCAGTATTGATGCTTCTGGCTACACCTAGTAACCCCTGGGAGAAGACAACGATCAAGTATGGTCTTTGATGGTGAACAAAGACCAGACACACTCATTCTTCATATCATTCACTTGGTGAATCCATGGTTGAAGGATCGATTGGCGACTCCACTAGTTCCAAATGAACAAAATCCTGGCTCGAAGGTTTTCTCCTTTTAATTTTTCTGTTTTTCCTAATGTTGTCCCTACTATGGATGAATGGGGTGATTATTTTCCCATATTTAAAGAATGTAAAAAGGACAACCTTGCTCGGCATCTCCATGAGTTTCATGAACTCACGCATCGGTGGGAGATCCATCATGAGGATGTTTTAATGAATATGTTCATGTTCTCATTGGACAGTCATGCCCATGAGTGGTATCAATCCTTGCCCCCTGCTAGCATCTTCTCCCTAGAACAATTTCATGCAGCCTTTAATAAGCATTGTCAAAGGTATTATTCGTCTGAGTTATTCTATCATAATTGTTGTGAGGAATGTGAAGGCGATGATCAAGATATGGTTGTGTCTAATGAAATCTGTGAGGATGAGGACCATGAGGAAGATGAAGATTCTTTGGGCGAAGTTATGAAACTGGTAAAATCTCTCTCTGCCAAACTAGAAAGGTTGGAATCTGAAGAATGCGCAGAGGATTTTCCAGTCCTTGAGGAAAATGTTCTTGGCATCTCTACAGAGGATGATAATGAATATTTCATAGTTGTAGAGGCCTTGAATTCTGCTCCTGAGGTTCCTTCTATCCCTATCTTTGATGATTATTCAGATGAAGAGCAACAAAGCCCCACATCGCAATTTGTTGATCTGGGGAGCATCCAACCTGTATATGACAGCTACGAATCAGATTATGAGCTGGATATGTTGGATTTCCAAGAGCATACAACAAATACCTATCCTCTATTCATTAAAAAAAATCATCATGAGGAAATCAGCCATCTTGAGCAGCAGATTGAAGAGCAGAACTTTCCCATGGGTCCTGTTTATGATGATTATGAATCTGACCCTTGGGAAATCCATAAAGAAGAAAAGGAGTAGCAGAAGGGGTAGTTCATAGCTTGTACATAGCCTATAAGTGAGCATCCATCGCATGAGTTTAGTAAGCTTGCATCAATTTCTCATCCACCTGTGCCTACCAGAGATATTCATCCATCTGTGAGCAGTTGTGTGACAGATCATGTTGCCTGTTATAAATTTTCTGGAGTTTTTTGCTTGGCCTATGAGCCTGTGAAGGAATACATGGAGTTGTATTTCCTTCATGTTTTGAAGTCGATCATATTTATCCTAACCTCAACATTAGGAGGAAAGATAAAGGATGTCACCGCTCTGCTGTCACAATTGCATCATCTATTACTAATCACAGACAAAGTGAAGGAGCTTCCAGTTAGGAAGTTACTTGAATGGCTATGGTGGAATTTTTCTTTCACCTAGCACTATGTAAACAATCAATTAGTCTAGGACTGTATATAAATAAGCTCCTTCGGAGCCCATGTATTTTTCTTTCGTTTTTAGGATAGTGTGCTTATCGGACTTTAATCCTCAGTAGAATGTTTTTTTAGCATGACTCCATAGCCCAATGCAGAAGGTGACTGGAACTACTTGTTCTTGGAAGCTCACAAGGAGCATGACATACCCTATGGAGACAAATGTTATCACATATAGTTATCAAGGGTAGCAGGTCATCCAAGTTCATGGTTTGCATAGGAAGCATCTGAGCGCAACATGTAGAGCAGGTCATTCTAGGATTAAAATACAAACAGACAGGTTGAATTTTGTCAGCGATGGAGATTCCAGGAGCATTCCAGATTAACGGCCCCTGGTTATTCGGGATTTCAAAATTGCATGAAGTATAGTGCCATAAGAAAGGCCAAAGCCTGAAGTCCCGAAGCAGACTTCGGTCATCGATTCGAAAAGGGAATATCTGATCCATTGATCTGAAGAGGGAATATTTGAGCCATTGATCGTAAATCCTTGCCCAAGATCACAAGATCGACGACCACACTCCATTGCAGGGACGCGACATTCTCGGATGATAATTTTCTTGAGCGGTCCCACAATTGAAACCATGGTTTAGAAAAAGGACTACATGGAAAAAGGTGGTGGATTACGGGCTCAAAAGAGGTGTGAACCCAAACCACCTTTGAGCGGCCCCGCAATCACGTGTTTATATAGTTTTCTATCTGAGAGCAGCATGTGGCCGCCCCCTGCGCATTAAGCTGTGTTTCAATCCTAAGAAAAGGTAGTTAATGAAGTGAGGTGGTAGTTGAAACCTTGTCTCACTGCATAAATGGAAATCTAGAAAGGACTGGCAGAATAGAGCTTGTGTCTGACATAGAAGACTACATGCGTAGAGAAGACTACATGCACAGTCTAATTGAAAAGACACAGATGTATGGCATTGGACGAGAAGCTCGAGCACGCCTCTGCTGGTAGTGGAAAACATTTTTGAGTATATAGAAGTCATTTTGATACAGGGTAAAGGTCATATGGTTGAGCTAGGCTCCCTGCTATTGTAATATTTTTATGAAGAACATTGGTTCTCTGGTTATGTATTGGTTTTTTGAGACATCTTGGTTAATCTAAGTCATATTTCTTGCTCCATATTATTTGCCTCTGATATTGAGAGACTTCATGGATGACTGATTCACATGGATTGTTGTGACTGTATTATGATGAATGCTTGATTATAATGCTATTATAATTTCTGTCAGTTTCTTTCAAATTTGAATTCAAGAGGATCTTGCATTTAAGTTTTTCCTCCTTAGGCTGTTGAAAGACCTGATGTCCACAACAGACCTCTACACTCTCCTCACCAAAGTCTTCCCTCTATTCACCCTTACTCCAACTTACTGACTGAAGTTGATTCCAGGCCTCAATTGCTTATGCATGCTAGTCCAGTTTTCTATGTTTGAATGTTATTATCATTGAGTCCTCTCCATTTGATCACCTAACACTCATTTACATTTACTGTATAAACCGATGGGTACTCAGCTTGCCTTCTATGCAATCTGAAGGTGACATCTAGTGCTAACACAAGAGACAAAATGTGCAGGGAAAACTGCAGAAGACATCCTCAAAAGATGCAGGCACAACTACGCATCCTATAAAATAGACTCGAAAGGGGATTCAAGAGGCCTAACAATACTTTGGAATCCTGTTACAGTCATCCTTGATCAAGGCTTCTCCAGTCCAAGTACCATCACAATGCAATATAGGACCATAGGTTTGGACAAGGAGGGAATGATAAAAAATGCCTATGGACCGCATAACAGCCAAGACAAAGACCTCTTTCTTCAAAGCTTGGCTTACCTAAGCTCTCTAGCTGAGAACAAGCAATGGATCATCATGGGCGACTTCAACATGATTCTCACACTAGAGGAGAAAAGAGGCGGGGGGGGGAATCACTTGGAGCAGGATAGCGTAAAATTCCAGGAACTCATAAAGAATCTTCGACTGGTAGACATAGAAAATGGCAATGGTACCTACACCTGGACTAACAAAAGATTAGGTCACCAACAAATAACCTGCAGGCTATATCACTTTATTATTTCAAAAACTGTCCTTTTGGAAGGCCCCCTAGTATATTCCAACATCCTCCTGAAGGCAGGCTCGGACCACTGGTCGGTTCAGCTATGGGTTGACACCATTGCCACCCCCAAGTTAAAACCCTTCAGATTTGAAATTTTTTGGCTCTCTCATCCAGATTTCCAAGAGCTATCCTATCATTGGTGGAGCACAATGGAAATATAGAGGGGCACAAAAATGTACTGCTTCCAGCAAAATCTCAAATACTTTAAACAACAATTGTGTAAATGGAACAAAGAAGTCTTCAGGAACATCTTCTAGGAAAGGAAACTGTTGGAACAAAAACTAGAGGGCCTTCATAGGCAAAACATTCACACAGGACACACAATCAGTCAGCAACATGATGAGAATTAAATCAATAGGAAACTGGAGGAAAGATATAAGCAGGAAGAAATCCCGTGGAGACAGAAATCTCGAGTTCAATGGCTCAACAAGGGAGAGAAAAACACCAAATTCTTCCACCGGTCCATGATTAACAGATGCCTCATCAACTTCATTACGAAGATGGAAGACCCACAAGGAAACACCTTGTTCACTTATCAGGAAATATCTCATGAGTTGTCAGAATTCTACAAGGATCTCCTCTCAGAACCAAAGGTGGAATGTACCTCAGAAATAGATAGGGTGACCCAAAATATCCCAACTATTATCACCCAGGAACATAATGAGGCTCTCATGACACCAATAATGCAAGCAGAAGTGGATCAGGCTATTCAAGATTTACCCATAGGAAAGGCTCTAGGCCCAGATGGCTTCACCACATAATTCTTCCACTCTTGTTGGCCAATGCTAAGGGATGAAGTGTGGCAGCTAGTGGAGGAATCACACAGCTCAGGAAAAGTTCTTCCAGCACTAAATTCCACTTTCCTCACCTTAATACCCAAAGAAGAAAGAGTAACAAACCCAAAGAATTTCATACCCATAGCACTCTGCAATGTGATCTATAAAATCATCTCCAAGGTCATAGCTCTAAGACTCAAGCCAATACTCGCCTTCATCATTTACAAGGAGAAATCATGATATGTCAAAGGAAGGCAAATCATGGATAGTGTCATACTTGTTCATGAAATCATTCATTCACTCAAAAGCACCCGCACTCCAGGTATGCTTCTAAAACTTGACCTTTCAAAATCTTTTGACAAACTAAGTGTTGGTCACTATAATTGCTTATTTAACTAAACAATCAAGTGCTACATAAATTATCAACCCAGGGAAGTATGTTTATTTCAAAGGTAATCAGGCACTGTATATGCTCAATATCAAAAACAATTTAGAGTTGTAGTAAAAATACATTAATCACACTTTTCCTTGAACAAATTGAAGTTCTACTCTGAATTACAGGAAAGCAACCTACCTGATGCAGAGTTCAAAGTTTAAAGAAATAATTATCTAAAGAATCCTAGATTACATTAAGAAAATAACAACCTAGGAAAGAAATCCTTCAAGATGCTGCAAAAGGAAAGACCAACTATTCTGTAACAGAGAACAGGACTCTATTCCCCAAGAAGGAATCTTTAGCACCTGTTTCCGATCATCACACTTTCATGAACTCATTGCTAATTGAAATGATTGACACACACTGAAGGCTAACTATCTTTTAACAGAGAACAAGACCCTATTCCCCAAGCAGGAATATTCAGCACCTGTCCCTGATTATCATGCTTTCATAAATTCACCAAACAGGATTGCTAACTAGAATGATTAACAATTATCCAAGCGTGAATTATATGAAAACAATGTAACAACTAGTAAAGCAGAGTTTCAGCAAGGCAGAGTTCAGTAAAGTAGTGTTTCAGCAAAACAGAATTTAATCAACGCATGAACAGAAATAACACTAACACACTACAAAGCTAATGGGTGAATCTTGTGAAGAAGGTGGGCCCTTCCTTCTCACAAGATTCCCCTGAAACGAAAGGAACTAGAAAGAAATACTCAGAACAATCTTTTATTCATCTGTCAACTATATCATATTACAATGTCTGAAGTAAAACACATCCTTCTCTGTAAATCCTTTCTTAGACAAAAAAAAGGTCCTCTCTAATGATGATTTCCTCTTATTTAAAGAGGAGAATCCTATCGATACAATTTGATCATCAAATTACATGTGTACATCTGAATCCTATTCTTAGTCAAATCTCTCTATACTAGAATAAGATATCCTGGTCTTCCGTAATAGAATGCTATTACAATAGTTGAAAGGGTGCTGAGTGAGGTGATGTTGTTGCGGCTGGAGTAACAACTTCTTTATTTATCTTTGTTATTGTTGTTGTATGTTGTTTCAGCATCGCAAATCGTGGGTTGTTTCAACAACAGGATTTGCGTTCTGACTGTTTCAGCAACGTGGTTTTACACAACAGCGATGGTTAATTTTGGCTCAAGGTGCGGCTGTTGTGGTCAGTGTAATAGCTTCATTGTTGTTTCATCATCGTATACCACAGAGAGTGTAACAACTTCTTCTTGTGTGATTTGTTGTTTCAACATCGTAGACCACTGAGAGTGTAACAACTTCTTCTTGTATGAGTTGTTGTTTCAGCATCGTAGACCACAGACTGTTTCAGCCACGGGGTTTTCATGCTTTTGACTATTTCAGCAACGAGACTTCAAACAACAATGATAATCTGTAGTTCGAACTGTTTCAACACTTATATATTTCTGATCAACGGTTAAGTACAAGAGTAATGTAAAATTATATGCAAAATAAATTAAACATATAGTAAAGAGAAGAAACATTAAATACCTTTGGAAAGATAGGGTAAGGTGATAATGTGAGTTTAAATGTGAGTGAAAAAGGGATGTAATGGTAGAAAAAAGTGTGAGCAAAAATGTACATTATAGGGTCCTAATATCCACCCCCAACTTAAAAGGTTACATGTCCTTAGGAAACTTCAATTTGAATCAGAATCTGAATACTGACTTTGAGCGTGCAAGTTACTTAAGCAATAACTGTGGAAATTGTTGTCTGTTGGAGCTCTGAATCCTTGAACGCGTTGTAGCCTTTGCCAAGCTGTTGTTTCGGCCTTCTTAGGCAACTTATAATGAACTTGATATTTCTCTACTGACATCCACATGATAGGAAAATGAAACTGATAACCTATCCAGCTTTCAGCACATTGCTGAACACACTTGATGTAGCTAGGTACCCTGGAGATTGTTGTCTCAAGATTAGTGGGGCTAAAAGGATTGTGTTCCTGTCTTTTCCCAGTAGATTGTTTCTAAAACATGTTATTTGCTTGTAGGGCAACAATCTCTATGGATTTAATGAACTGTTGACAATCCTGAAGCACATTTGTCTGTAGTTGCCGAATGTGTTGAGTCATCTCTGGTTTCTTCAAAAACTGATAATACTCTGTAACAAAGGTGACAAAATTTTGTGGTTCTGGCCATATCCAAAGAAGGCAGTTATCCTCGTTATGCTTGGCAGCTAGGAAGTCAACCTGCCATATAATCTGATTGTTAAGGAAGGAGGTGAGTGCCCGAATCTGGATGTCACCGACAAGAGGGTTAAGGTTAAGCTGTCAGTTCTAAGGGATGGCTTCATTATGAAAATATACCTCACAGAGGAGGTGTTGATCCATAGCAGAGGCTTCTGCAAAGGTTTTAAAAAAATCTATTGGATTTAACACTGCATGGGGTCTGCCTTCTTTGATTTATTTAATCTGAAACAATGTAAGTTGTTCCATGATGAACAAAGAGTAATTGCAGGATGGTTTCCTTGCAGCCGACAACTTTTGTGCCAAGTCAAATATCAGGAGCAATTTTCCTTTTAGCTCTTTATTCTGTTTCTTATGGGAACAAGATTCCTGGCGTGTTTGCTCCAAAGCTTCCCAATTTGAGTAGATATGGTTTAGCTAGAGTAGTTTGTGTTCCTGTAGGCTTTTGTCCTGTGTAACAACATACTTTTTTTTCCATTTATCCATTATTGCCTGCAACTATTGTAGGCCAGGGTTCAGTTTTAATTTTGGAAGGTCCTGCTGGTTCTTGTGTAACAACAGGGTTTTCTTCTTTGACTGCAAAAGTCGTAGGTGTAGGGGAAGCTCCTAGAATTGGAATTTGAATTACTTTGTAGCCTTCTTGATAATAGATGTCCCCACATTGACTGCACATATACTCTCTACACTGATTCTTTTTTGTATTTTCCTGTCATGGTCGCTATGCGAGCTAGGGTGTACAATTTAAGTTCCTTCTCATAGGCTTCCTTTGCCATGACTAGCTCTTGCTTGTAGGCTTCCAGTTCAGACCTTAGGAACTCATTTTCTTGTAATAAATAGGCCATTGTTGGTTCTGAAAGAGGGGTGACTGGTTCTTGTGTAACAATCACAATTGCACTAGCTGGTTTTTTTGGAGCAGCTACAGGATCGACAACTGATTCTTGTATTTTAGCTTCTTGATGTAGAGAAAGTAATGCTGCAGCACCCTAGGCATCTGATTCTTGTATCTCGGTAACAATATTAGCAGATGGTTCTTGTGTTTCAGTTGTAGCTAGTTCTTGTGTGACAACTATAGCTGGTTCTTGTGTTTTAGCTACTGAATGAGTAGCTGGTTCATGTTTTTCAACTACTTGATGAGTAGTTGGTTCGTGTGTTTTAGCTACTGAATGAGTAGTTGGTTCTTCTGTTTCAGCTACTTGATGAGTAGCTGGTTCTTGTGTTTCAGCTACTGAATGAGTAGTTGGTTCTTGTGTTTCAGCTACTTGATGAGTAGCTGGTTCTTGTGTTTCAGCTACTGAATGAGTAGCTAGTTCTTGTGTTTCAACTACTTGATGAGTAGTTGGTTCTTGTGTTTCAACTACTAAATGAGTAGCTGGTTCTTGTGTTTCAGCTACTGAATGAGTAGTTGGTTCTAGTGTGTTATCTACTTGATTTGAAAATGATGATGTCGCAACACACTGGGCCTCTGGTTCTTGTGTTTCAGTGCCCGTGGGTGGAATAGGTAAAAATTCTGGGATTTGGGAGGTTGGAGGTGTATGGGGTTTTAACCGGATGGGTTGGGGATTTAGGGTAGTGGCAGTAGTGGTTGTTCTTGTTGATTCCCTTGTTCATTTTCTTTGTAAAAAGGGTGGAAAAGGGGAATTTTCTTTCGTTTGCGTGGGGTTTTTCCTCAGTGATGGGACAAGGAGAGTTGTCTGGTTTAGAATCATCGCTAATGATATGAATGGTAGGAGTGGATGATTATGGTAATATGTGAGGCGCACTTGGTATGGTGGGAAGGTTAATTGGATTGATTGGGTTTGTAGGCAGACTATTAGGTTCTTCCGGCAGGTCTGGAGGGTTGTGTGGTTGTTTTTCCTTAAGATTTTCAGGATATTCAACAGCTTCTTGGGGGTCTATGGGTGGATTGTTTAGGGGAGCGTTTTGTTGGGCAAAACCCTTTTGGATAAGTAGTTGAGCGAGATAGTGATGGGTGAGGGAAAGGGAGGGGTTTTTAGCCTTTTTACAGTAGTGCAACATATTTTTAAGACATCCGAGAAGATAATAAGGAATGTTCACCAATCTAGCATGTCGTAAATAAGACAACAGGACAAAATCGTACTAGTAGACTACCTAGTATTGGCCTTCACAGGTGAGGTAGTGCTTGAAAAATTCTGCAACTTTTGGCCATGGAGGCAGCAACGAGATAAGTCAGACACCCTGGCCTTTAGGCTCAATTTGTTCCCCTGGCAAGAGGAAATCCTACTGGGCATTAAGGATGATATGTTTGCGACTGAACCAACGAATTCCATTGGCAGGGAGACCCGAAACTTGTGTTATATCCTCCTCTGTAACTGGAATCCAAACCCCTTGAACAATGGAATGATCTTCCTGGAGATTTCAAGCAAATTGAAGAACTTGTTGTTGATCAAATCCCTGTAGCCTCTGGAAATAACCCAGCCATCCTGCCTGCAGAAAAATTTGATAGACTTCTGGATATAGTTCTAATAGGGTTGTCATGGCGGGTTCGTACCATATAACAGGGCCTCCCATAGCTAACAACTCAGTAAAATGCACCGTCAGAGAGTCGAGTAACCGCTTCTGTGCAGAGTGAGTTTTTTGGGTGAAGGCATGCAAATGGTGGTGAAACAAATGAAAGGATGGTAAAAAATGATTGACAGTGGTTGGTTTGTGTGAAATGATGGTATAAGATTTCAGTATTTCCCCCCCCTCAAGTACAGCTGAAATAATGATTTTACATGAGTGGTAATTATGAGTTGGGATCTTCTCATTAACTATAGTTCAATTGTATTTACATATAAAGTTTACATACCTCATCTTTACCTTTTGATTCGTACTTTAAGAAAAATATCGTGCCTGTCCATAACAGTTCTGCAGTAGCCATGGCGAAGACTTTTGATTTATTAGAGAAATTGTATCAAGGATTTCTATAGTGGAAGGAAAAAATGTAGTATGAGAGTGAAAAAGCTTATTGACAGAGAATGCTGAAAAGTTGGTGTTTCAGCAATAGGGAAAGAATAGAGAAATGTTTGTTGGAAGGGTGATTTTGTAGAATACTGCTGAGGAAGTGGTGTTTCAGCCATAGAAAGAAGGGTGAAAAATTGTTGAACGGTGTTGTTTCGGCAATGGGAAAGTGTGAAAAATTGCTGAACAGGGGTGTTTCAGCAATGGGAAAAAAAGGAAAATTGTTGAACATTGGTGTTTCGACAATGGGGGAAATGTGGAAAATGGCTGAATAGGGGTGTTTCAACAACGGGGAAAATGTGCAAAATTGTTGAACACTGATGTTTCAGCAATGGGAAAAGAATGTGAAAAATTGCTAAACAGTGGTGTTTCAGCAATGGAGAAGCTTGGCTCTTCTTGAAGTAAGATCGTCATTTCTTAGTAGGCCTTTTCTTGGATCAAGAATCTACAAAAATCAATTGTAACATGCTATTTCCTGACAGGGATTATTAGTAAACGAAATCTAATCTAATACTAAAGAAATTAAAAAGAATTAATTGCAATGAGGGGTAGAAGGCCCCTCTAAAAGGAGGTAATGAGAGTTTGCCACACATGTGGTCTTAAAATCTTCTTTGGAAATAGGGCGCTGGTACAGACGGAGCCAATGACCATTTACAAGTAACGATGTTTTAGAGTCATCGATTGTGAGGAGCCTTACTGTTCCATTGGGGAAAATAGTGTCCACTTCGTAAGATCCAAGCCATCTTGTACGTAGTTTCCCTTGAAATTCTTTAAACCGGGAATCATACAGTAGGGCCCAATTACCTTTTTGGAATTGCTTATGCTTGATAGTTTTGTCATGCCATTTTGACCTTTGTTGTTGAATCACAGTTGTCTGATGAATGACATCTAGTCTTCTTTCATCCAATTCATTAAGCTGTTGCAACCTGGTTATCTGTGCATCGGTAAAATCAAGGTTGACAGCTAAAGCAGTCCTTAAGGTTTTGATTTCAAATTCCACAGGAAAGACAACACTTTTTCCATAAACTAATTCATAGGGAGAGAATCCTGTAGTATTTCTCC
>JZKD02S0538551.1:793415-810661 GCA_000966675.3 Picea glauca
TTTTGTTTCTTTTAAATAAAATTTTATAATTTCATTTGTTTTTATGTTTTTTTTTGTTTTTTTTTTATATTTTATTGAAATAATTAATCACAACAAATTTTATAATATTTTATAATTGTTTAATATGTAATGTTTTATTTTTAAATATTTATAATTGTTTAATATGTAGTTTTTTACTTTTATTGTAAATTACAGATTTAATATTATTAGTTTTAATGTAAAAATCATTGAAATAAGTTGAAAGTGAAATGAAAGAGATAAGGAATAACACATCATCTACATAATGAACATAAAATGTATTATAAGAAAATCCAATACAATGAAAACTTAATTAGAAGATGAGGCCTATATTCTCCTTTGTATGTTTCAATATCTCACTTTCAATGGTGTACTTTTTTATGGAAAAATACTCAACACAGTAAGAATGGAACCCTTGTAGTATTTAACATAGCTTGATATGGTCTAGGGTTAGGGTAAAAGTTTTTGTATGTGTCCACCCTCAAATTAATGTTAGGGTTTTGGACCCTATGGAATCTTCTTGAAAGTCAACATATCACTAGCTCTACATGTGTGAGTTTTGAACGCCACATTTGTGAGTAATGAAAGATGATTTTCATGCTATTGGAAAGCTCTCAAAATGTAGAACAATGTGAAGATGTTGGGAGTTAACCTCGCAAAGTTTTGATGCCAGAAACGACCATTTAGAACCTCATCTCCAAGGTTTTGGACCCTAATTCTCTAAAATTGACCCTTGCCCTTACCCCTAAAATAAGCCCTAAATGTCAATAGCTGCAAATTTTTCACAAGTACCAAAATAGATGACAAATTCTACGATGATCCATTAAAAATAATTTACAATAATAAATTTTGTTCGATAACTATAATAAAAAGAAAAATAAAACCAACATTTAATTTAATTTAAAAAACGATAGCAAACTTAATAAAATTGAATAACTTCCTTTTTAATAAATAGAAAGTTTAATTAAAAAATGTAAATTATTTTTAAATAAATAAATTTCGTAAACTTAGTTTTTTAAAGTTTAATAATAAGTCCATTAGTTGAATACTTTGTTTTGTATTAAACTTACGTTTTAAAAAACAAAGTTTATTAAATTTTTCATATTATCGTTTTTCTTCGAAGATAAAATTCTTATATTAATTGTATTTACCGTTTCAACCTTGAACAAGGTATTTTATAAATAAAATAAATTATATTAAATTATTTTTAAGAATATCATTTTTATGTAATGACGATGAAGAAGATTACGGTTCACTCAGATCATTTTTATCATTCAAATTTATAAACTAAAATTAATTACTTTAACTTATTTATTTCTTTTTTATGATAAAATATATTGGAAATGAAATTTTCAATAATTTTTATGGAGCTACAAGGTAATGAAATTGGTGTTATTACAATGCTAAGAAAATTAGATCTAGCTTGGGAATATAAAAATAAAATCATTTTCATCCTCTACTTTATTCATTTCACAATTTTTTAAGTATGTTTTTTACACACATTTTTAACAACATATGAAAAATTTAATGTATCATGATAGCAATTTCCATCTATGCACCTCATTTATGCTTAGAGGGAGACATTATTTCATTAGAAGAATTTCAAGAAAAGATGGACTAGACTAACACATTATGCTAAATAGGACCATCACATAAATTGTCTAGATAATTAACAAAATTGTGATTCACTATTATATCATGAGTTCTACAAAGCAATAAGAGTTTCTTAGCAATGCAATCATTGATTTGATTAAAATAAGGTTTGAAATCAAGTCTAGATTAGCTAAGATTAAACCCAATTTGGGAAGTGTTGTTTTTACAAAAGAGAAACAATTTGAAGAAACATTTTTTCAACTTAATAATTTTTGTCGATGGTTCCTTATCTCATGCACATACTATTTTGTAAAGTCATTGATGTAAGACCTAGGGCACCAAGCCCAGGGGCACACACTTCCACCACAAACTGAAACGAAGGAAATTGGCCAGGAAGGACTCTCAGTGCATTTGAAGAAACAAAGTATTCATATATGGGGAGAGTTGGGGTTCTTTGAGCATGCAACACGCCAAGGGGCGACTCCACGAAAGATGCCTTGTGACACAAGTCAGATGACAGATGGTTTGATGACGGGTTGAGGGAAAGACTTGGGCGCTCCACTAAACAAACGAATCGACTAAGGCATGGGGGGTGCACTTAAGCAAGTCGACTTGACTCACCTAAGAGGTGCACGCAACCAAGACAACGAGTCAATTAGATGGATGGGGGTGTTGACCAAACGACATAACGAGGCGTTTGGTGGGTCAGCTAGGCAAGCTGCCCAAACATGCCCACATGAGGAGTCAACCCAACCTTGCAAAGATGTGTCACTTGGTGAACCAATGGGTCGACTCACCCATCGACAAAGAGATGTGATAGATGGCTAGTATTGGTGCCTATAAAGGTACAAGGATGCGCAACCAAGATGTCAACTTGGAAGACAAGGAGAGCAAGAAGAGATTTTTGATTATGAGGCAGACTTAGACGAAGAGGGGTGAGCTCCCTCAAGGGGCCAAGTCACTCCACATGGGAGGACTTGTACTGCCTTGAGGTGGATTCAGTGGACAGAGTTGGGTGAGCTTGTCTTGGGTTGATTTTCGAGAAGTATGGAAACGCAGGTTTGTTGGAGGCATGTGTGAGATAGAATGGAAATATGTGAAGTTTGCCGAAACAAAGAGACAACAAGTCTATGGTTGAAGGCACATCTGAGGTGCACCATAGAAAGATGTGGAGATGGTTGTGACAGAGAGTCTTGGCGATGGATTTGTGTATGAGTATATTGGTGAGGTGAGGTGAGTCATTCGACTCTGCCAAGTTGTAAATCCATCTGGTAGTGCTCATGTTGTAACTATTTCTAAATAACAAAGACTTAGATGGGTGTTAGGCACAATTTGTGCTACCCGCACTATATCAATGTTTCTCTTGTCCATTTCTTTGGTGTTCTCTTGGCTTCTCATGTTCATGGATGTATGCTTGAATATGACTAAGTGTTAAAGTTGTAACAATTTTCTAAGTATACAAGAGTTGCAATAGAGTAGGAGTGTGACTCACCGGTATCCTAGAACGAAGTATGGGTATGCTCTAGGTGAAGAGGTATAGTCTAGACGAAGTATCTTTGGTGTTGCCAAGTAGCCTAGTGAGAAATGTCATGGTTTTGCATGCCCTCAAGAGGTGCATGATTGTAAGGCACATTGTGGGAATGTGACAATTGACTTAAAAGTTGGAAATTTTAGGAAGATGAACTATCATGGAAGTTGAAGATTATTAGGAGTAGATGCAAGGCCCATGGCCATTTCATTTTTGTTAAAGGAACTTCCTTGGAAAGAAAGAGAGGTTATTATTTTTAAGCAAGTTATCTTGTAAAAAGGAAGATGCCATTGTTAACCATTGATATCAATAAAGCATGCATAGGAATTCATGACATGATTGATCACCTAGTCTATTTTGATCAGCTAGGTAATGGCATGATTAACCACCTAGCCTATTTTTACAACGTAAAATTATCCAAAGAAGATAAGAAATATATAACCACATAGCATAAATCCCTACTATGGTTTATGCATTTATAAGTTCTAGCATTCTCGCTTGGACATAGCCTTCATCTTTTTCACAAGACACTCTATGCTGAAATATTTAGTGAATAAGTTAGTATTAGACAAAGGATATGCCTATGGTAGCTTTTATTCTAGGATTTTTTTTAGATGGTTGTCAAGCTAGACAAAGAGAATGTGGGACCCCATCACTTGTTTAGGATTTGGACTAGGGAAAAAATGTGTATTTCATAATGCAAATCTTTTGCACTTTGAAGAAGTCATATACTATTTCACATAAATTACTAAGCTCTTAGCTCAAGATCTATGATGGAGAAACATGGTAAAAACTAATGCATACAATTGGTTTCCCATTTTTTGAATTACCAATTGATTGTAGGACACCCATATAGGCTTCCCATTGATGTTATTTTATGTTGGTATGTCCTAGATCATGAATGGTATACCATATTATGGGAGGTGCACGAGGGAAATAGTAGAGGTAATTATGGCGAAAAGAAAACTATTAGGGAGGTGCTCAAACATGGACTTTGGTGGATGGAGGTTTTTGCAGGTGCCAAAGAATATGAATAGAACTGTGACATATGTCAATTGGTTGGTTGACCTTATACTCTTGAAGAAATATCATTTCAACTAATTGTGGCCATGGAGGCATTTGATCAATGGACCATTTACTTCATTAGCTTGATCAACCCTCCTATGTGTGACTTAGGGGATTACTACATCATCATCATGATAAATTATTTGAATCAATGGGAAGAGGCTAAACTAACAAGGGGATTGCATTGCAGAGACTATTGAGAAGTTTATTTATTAGAATATTGTCACTAGGTCTGGCTATCCATAGATCCTAACAAGTAACTAAAGAAAACATCTCATTGAGGATCTCATGGCTATGTTGGTATAAGAATTCATGGTCCATCCTAATAAGGCTATTGTTACCAACCATAGGGAAATGGTACCATGGGGGCATTCAATAATATTTTGGAGTATAGATTGATAAATATCTATGCTACTAATGGGGATAACTAGGATGGGAAGATCATGATGGATTTGTTTCCATACTGCATGACATATAATATGCTCACAAAGCATGTTTCATTCAAGTTGGTGCATGACAAGTAGTTATAACTTTGCGATATCTAGTCCCTGGCATATGTGCTTCCATTACCACGTAGATGTTGGATGTTGCAACACTATAAGAAAGATTGCAAGGAAAATTAAAACAAATGAAAGATCATATCTATGTATAGAGTTCTAGGTGAATATTTTGGTTTGATAAAATCATACCTCTAGATAATGTAGGAAAATACTATAAAAAAATGCAATTTACAATTAATCATTCTAAAATTTGGTGAATATTATCAATATAAGAATATTTTATATAAAAAAATAGGAAAATTTTAAACAAAAAATCACCCTTTGGCTCATTTTTTTTTGAGAAAAATGCCAAAAAAAATCCAATTGGTGAAAATTCACCACTAAAAAACACGCTAACAATTAGACACTCTACTTTAGCTAGAAGAGTATAAGTTCTTATCATGTTATCACCAATAGGTAAAACAATATAGATAGAAGGCACAAAGTGACCAGAACATCAATTCTAAGAACCTCGTGCATAGAGATTTTGTATTATTATATGTAACCAAATTTTAGAAAACACCTAGGAAAATTGCAGATGCATTGGCTTGGGTCATTCCACAATATGTATATCATTGAGGATGGAATATTTGGGTAATCCCAACTAAATGGTAGGCTAATGAAGTGATAGAAGAATGGCCTTTGGTTAAAAACCTTCTATCCCCTTGACCCTAGATGAACCACCATTCTTTTTTTGGTGGTGGGGATTTACTATACCATAATATACAATTCAATTTCAACAATTTAATTCTAGTAATTCAATTTCAAGAATTTCTTTTTTTGTTTGTTTGTGTTTCTTTTAGGTCTAGGAATAAAGCAACATAGGGATAAATATCCAATGGGCGTCCGAAACACCATCCTTTTGATACCTTTATTTTTCCATTTTGTACCACTTTTCCCATATTTCCAACCTAATTTTTAGTACAACGATGTGTTTTTTCTTAGGTATGTTTCCCCATAACTAATGACATTTCAAGTGGTTTTTCTAGTGCAATCAAAAGAAGGCTAACCTTTTATCCTCACTAATGAAAGCGTGCTAATTTATTGTTCTAAGAAGAATTTCATAGGTATTGAAAAAGGGTTGTTGCAACACTAGAACATTACTGCAACACCCATTAGGCCATTGCTACGATACCACCAACTTTCGGGATGTTGTGTTGAAAGATTGGTTTTCATTGATGTCAACCCTTAAAGAAGACCGGTAGCCCCAAAGGTATGGTGATGGAACCTGAAGTTGCGTGAGGAAAAAGGTCATGAAGGACAATGTAAATTCAGGAAACACACTCATGGATGGATAGTCCTCATCATGCTATTTCCGATGATAGGTAGCACACCACGTGCTTCCTCACGGTTGAGGAGTTATGGCCTTGTGAATTTGGAAGACCCGAAGAATGGTTATGAAGACCCTAAAAAATTACAAGTCTTAGTCAAAGGGTAAAGTGGTTCTAACAAGAAATCCCTAAATTAAAAAAATAAGTTATATTGAAAAAGTATAAATAAACCACAAGAAGTCCTTCACAAGCACACATACACAAGCTCAATGATTATCTATCTTTCAAGTTTTTTGGAAAATATTTTCATGGTATATCTGAGGTAGCGAAATTTGAAGAAGTGAAGTTTGAGGTAGCAAAGAGAAGTCGAAGAGAAGACTGACTTTCTGAGGTCATCCATGAGTTGCAGTGAAGGAAGGCATAAACATCTGTGAGTTATAGTGAAGAAGGGCATGAACATCTGCAAGTCTCAGTGAATAAAGGTGAAGACATCCACGAGTTGCAGTGAGGAGAGGTCATGGATCTGAGGAAAATCTTTGAAGAAGGATGCTTGGTTAAGTTGCAACAATATTTGATGGTATATCAGGGTTGTAATAGGGTCTAAGATGGTATGCTTTAGGTTCTCATGAGTAAAGGTACATCTTTTATGTATTTGTTTGAGGCTTGTATCTTGGATAGTATGGCTAAGGCATGTCCTAGAGGCCCTTGTTGGTACATGGTACCATATGGTTGAGGTCAATGTCTTGGTAATATTGAAACATGCTTGATACATATCCTTTATACTTGGTATATGGATGCTAAGGTTCATTTTTAGAGGCGCATCTTTGTGATATTGGCATATACTTGAGGCTTATCTTATGGTACATAATATGATACATGCTTGAGATACATTTTGGTACATGGTTTGGATACTTGATGTTGGACATATGCTTGATATGATCTATGTGTATAGATCTGGTTGATATAATAGTGACAGGGACAGTGACATGTTACATGTTGATGCATGTGATAGTACATCTGCTGGTACACATTTGATGCATAATTGATGATCAAATACAGGTTGACGAGACAATGACGATTATAGGTTGATGATCAGTTACAGTTTGATGTGATAGGTTGATAGTGACAGGTTGGTTATAGGTTGGATATTGTGACAATGACAGGTTGGTTACAGGTTGGATATTGTGACAGTGATAGGTTGGATACAGTGATAGGTTGATTAAATCAATGGAAGTAATTTTGGTAGTGAAAATTGGTCTACACTTATATTCCAGGGTGGAAGGATGGGGAAAGGAAAGGGGGTTGTATCCTCCTTTCGGTTGGTGTTGGAGAACATAGGGAGTTAGATCTTTCTTTAGGTTGGAGCCTGAGAATTAGGGGGTTGTAGCCTCCTTTTGGTTGGAGCCAGAGAATTCAGGGAGTTGGAGATTCCTTCAAGTTAGAGCTTGTAAATAGGGGGTTGGAGCCTCCTTCCAGTTGCAGTTGGAGAATTGGGAAGTTGGTGATTCTAATGAATGTATTTATTTGATATAAATAATAAAAACATTATGTGGTTTTCTCCTATTTGGGTTTCCACATAAATTTTGGTGTACTGTGTATATGATGTGTTATTGTTGATGTGATGTTGTTTATACTACTGATGATAAGTTAAATGCTAATGATAAACTGTTGAATACTGTTGAAGAATATATTGTGGTTAAAATGAATAAAAGTGCTAATAATGAATTCACCCCCCCCCCCTCTCAATATTCCAACAATTGGTATCAGAGTAGGTCCTTCAAGAAGCAGTCTAACCATTATAAAGAGATTATGGAATAAACTAATATTGGAGAACCAATATTTGATGATCATAACTATGCCTTCTAGAAAAAAAAGGATGAAAAACTTTTCACATGCACATGAATTTGATGTCTGGAAGTTAGTAGTAGAGAGATATACAACACGAACCACTCCCCCAACTGACAAAGATGGAAATAAACTCAACAAGAACAATTAGAAGGCTAAAGGAACCATTCTGAGAAGTCTGGTTGATTCGGTATTTGTCAAGGTTATGAATTGCGAGTCTGCAAAGGATCTTTGGGATAAGCTTCAAAATATTTACAAAGAAGATGCCAAAGTCAAAGGAGCTAAAATTCAAACCTTTAGAGCTAAGTTTGAACAATTGAATATGAAGGGAGATGAAGACATTTCATCCTACTTTCTGCGAGTTGATGAAATAGTGAATGCTATTAAAGGGTTTAGAGAAGAGATGAAGGAACCAGTCATTGTTCAAAAGGTACTAAGGTCTCTACCAATGAGATTTTATCCAAAGATTTCAAATCTAGAAGAAAGAGCATACCTAGCTAGTTTGAACATGGACGAGCTACATGGAATACTCATAGCTTGTGAAATGCAGATAGAGAAAGATAATCCCATCATGAAGAAAGAAACATTCAACGAATCCAAGCAGGCAAAGAAGAAGAACAAGCAAAATAAAAAAACAGATTGTACCTGTAGTGATGATTCAGAGGAAGATGAAGAAATGGAAAACTTTGTGAGAAAGTTTAAAAGAGGAACTAATAAGTACAAAGGTATGCTTCCATTAAAATGTTTTAATTGTGGTGGTATTGGTCATTTTTCTTTTAAATGTCCTTATGATAAGAATAAAGATAGCGACGAAGAAGAATATCCTAAGAAGAAAAAGAAAAATCAAAAGGGAGACAAGAGAAGAAACAAAAGGAAATTGTTCAAGAAAAGTTTCTACTCAGAGGAAGATAGTTCCTCATCAGATGAAGATGATGATAGTGACAGTGATTCAGAAATAGTACTTTTCATGGAAGTAGAAGATGATGAAGAATATTTTGAAGAAGAAGGCGAAGTTAATCTCAGAGAAAAATTAATCAATGCCTTAGACAAACTAAGGAAAGAAAGAAAGAAGAGCAAGTCATTCAAGGAAGAACTAAAGATGAAAGATGGTTCTCAAAATTCCAACTCAGAAGAAGTCGAGCAGATGATCAAGAAGTTAAAAATCCATGTAGAAGAAGACAAAAGAATTGAAGAAGCACCCATAAGTCAATTAGAAGAAAAGAAGAAGATGATTGAAATCTTGGAAGAAGAAATAGTTACTCTAAGAAAAGATCTTCAGAAGAAAGATATGTAGCAAAATTGCACCAAAATATTGGATGATATCATCAATAGTCAAAGGTCATATTGTGACAGGTCCGGACTAGGATACAACCACATGCATATTGATAAAGGTTTGAGCTCAAAGATAATAGAGAAAGAAACATAACAAAGAAGCTATGCAAAAATTGTCATAGGTTATCCTAAGAAGGAATAAGAGAACAAAGAAACTGCACCACCTAGAGGATTCAGAATTCAAAATCAATGGTAGCCAACAATAGAAATACTTCAAGAAGAAGAAGAATTCAGAAGAGCAACACCATTTAGAAGATCTTCCACCTCTAGGTCTCGAACTATTTTTCTTGGTTTATTGTTATTCATGTAACAATTTTGGATACAAAGTTGTAAAATGTAGTGCCTATACCAAGAACAAAATAAAATATGAAGGCTACTCAAATAACCGTATTATCCAAGTAGAATGATACAAATGCAACAAGTTTGGACATATGGCCAAACATTATAGATTGACTATTCCTTCAAGAGAATCAAAACATAATATCAATATTCATAAACATGAAACATAAAGGATATGGAGAAGAAAGAAGGATCAATTCAACATTGGATAATTCTCACTTGCTCTATAGGCTCAACACAAGAGAATTGGGTGGTATGTTGACAACAGTTTCTCAAAGCATATGACAAGTGACAAGAACATGTTTCTAACCCTAAAGAATGAATGATATGAATCAATTTCATTTGGAAATGGCAGCTCAACCACAATTATAGGAAGAGGCACAGTCAATCTTGGAAGTAAAGATGTCAAGGCAAAAACGTTTTTGCTTATCAAAGATATGAAGCACAATCTTCTAAGTGTAAGTCAAATGTGTGATCAATGAAACAAAATTTTGTTTGAATTAGAAAAATGTGAGATAAGGAAGAAAGGATCAAGAAAGCTGGTGGCTACTGCTATAAGAACTCCAAACAACATATATGTCCTGAATGAAATTGGAAAGGAAAGATGTTGTTTAGAAAAGGTGATCTGGATTATTTTTAGCACGAAATGAGAGCATAAATATAATAAAGAAATGTACATAGATATATCAGATATCCAATAATATAACAAATATTTATCAGAGATATAACCATAAACACAGAGATACAATAATAC
Source organism: Picea glauca (assembly GCA_000966675.3). Taxonomy (NCBI): domain Eukaryota; kingdom Viridiplantae; phylum Streptophyta; class Pinopsida; order Pinales; family Pinaceae; genus Picea; species Picea glauca. The sequence continues at coordinate 803,700 of JZKD02S0538551.1, forward strand.
ACAATTTCTATTAATGAGCGAAATGTACAAAACTGTAGAAATACAGAGTGAAAGATTCTCTAGAATGGTGACAGCTTATCTCTGAGAAGAGATGTGATGTCTACTCACATTCAAAAGAAGATGCATTACAATGAGGCTCTAAAGGAATTTTTAACATAAATAAAATCTAAAACCCTAACCCCGGAAGATGAAAAGCCAACAATTTTGTGGACCTCGTTTTGGGTAGTTTGGTGTATCATCTTCATGGGGCCTTACTTTGGCATACGATCTCTATTTGAGGCCCACGATAGATCGTTGGAAAGGTATAGAGAAGGAGATTAATTTTGGGGGCTCAATTAGATCCTTTAAGTATAATTGAGGTGCTCGATCGTGAAAAAACATTTTTTAGGCCCTCAAAATGGCCCCAGAAGTTTAGGAACTGAAAAACTGCTTAAAATAGTAAGTTGCTAGAAAACTATTTTGAGACAGTTGGAATAGGTGGGTGGACACCGATATCCAACTAGATCAATCCTCCCTCCTTAGGAAGCAATGGTCTCCATTGCGTTGAGTTCCCGGGGGAGAGGGGAAGCATTTGTTGAATCTGGACTGTTAGGATATTTAGCCACTTAGGAGTTAGTTAAGAACTACTTGGTCTAATGTGTCGTTAGGTAAAAGTGTGTTTCTTTAGTATGCATTTGTAGTTAGGAAATCCGACGGTCACGATATGTTCCCGACATAGAGTGATCTGACGGTTCATACTCTCCTCGATCTTAATGACCATTGATCTGTGGCTTAACACTCGATTGGTCCATGATCTCTATTTAAAGAGCATGGAGGGTCATTTTCCAATGATTGATTGTGAGAAAATATCTTGTAAAATCTCTCTGTAATCTCTTTCTTTGCATTAATAAACTGCTCCAAGTGGTTGTGTTGGTTGGGGCCGTGGATGTTTCTCTGTAGGGGTTTTACCACGTGAAAACATCAGTGTGTTGATATTTGATCTAGTTATGTGAGTTGTTACTGAAGGTGTTCATCCTCTGTTGGAATACCTGTGTTGTTGAACATGGTATCAGAGCTTGTTTGAAGACCTGCTCCTGTTGTAGATCAAGATTGTGAATCTGAGTTGCCTCGTCTCCATTTTCTATCATTTATGTACATTTCTGGGCTGAGAGGACTATTCCATTGTGTCCAGAGCACTCGTTTCAGTCAGGAACACTTTTTGTTTCACTCGAAAATGTTTCAATTTTCCCAAGATACGACCATTACAGTCAGATCCAGAGGTATAAAGTCTGAATACGCATTTTTTAAATTTCTGCAAATATTTATTTTGGTTTTATTTCGGTTTCATATTATTTGTTTTCAGGACAAAAAAAACAACAACAACAACAATCCTCCTTCTGAACATTACAATATGTTTTGCTAGACCATTTGGTTAAAATTTACCTTATTAAGTAAGAGGCCTCGAGTTCAAGTCTCTCTTTTGTTACCTTTTTTTGAAAAAGTTCATGCTAAAATTGTAAAGTGTATTTCACTTCAAGTATAAAAGTGAATCACTATAAGTAGCTTTAATATTTTATTTTAGAGTTATTTATTTTGCATGCAACTTCTCTGTTATAAGGTAACTTCATTGTAAAAGTGATTCCCACTTCTCTTTATAAAAGTGGGTCACTTCATAAAGCAGCTTACACTATCACGTGGTCATTTGGTTACCATTTATGCCTTTTTTTTAAAAGGGCATAACTCTCACATCGGAAGTCCGTTTTCAGTGCTGTTTTTTTTAAAACCGCATAACGTTTCGAGCTCTTTCCATCTAGATCATCAGTTTCAATTTTTAAATCCATATTATCTACATATTTAATATGGCTTCTACAAGTAATGTCTTGCTTACCAGTAACAATTACTTCCAATGGAAATCTCATATGAAAGATTTATTAAGAAGTAAAGGATTGTACCAGATTACCTTGGGAAAGGAAAAAGAACCCATTGATGATTATAAGAAAGTCAAATGGGCTAATATGAGTGACGAAGCATGTGGACTAATCATAATGTTCATCTCTCCTAATTTAAGGTACCACATTCAAGAAATTGATGACCCCGAAGAAGCTTGGGAAAAGATTGAATCTCTGTTTGGTAAACTCAATATTATTCGAGCACAATAGTTAGAAAATCAAATATTGACCTTGAGTCTAAGTGATTTTTCTTGCCTTGGAGATTATCTATCTAAGTTTAAAACACTCAGAATTTTATTTGAATAATGTGAGATAAAAATGAAGGAAGAGCGTTGCATCTATCTTATCCTTTCTAAGCTAGGTAGTGCATATTCTGTGTTTCTATCTACCTTTTATGTCATGAGAGAGGCTCTAGGGAAATCTTATGAAAAAACCACTCTTGAGTCCTTTTGTGTTGCTTTGATTAGAGAGGAAGATAAGCTTGTACAACTTGGAGTGATCAACACTGCATGTACCTCCAACAAAGCCCTAGTTTCCCAACAAAAAGATAAACCCAAGTATCCCAAGAAGTAACATCCTCGCCACAACAACAAGCAACATAAGGGTCCCAAACCTACTCAGACAGCTTCTGCTCCTAATGGTGACAAAGGAGAAAAATATAAAAGTAAGAATACTAACACACATTGCAACTTTTGTGATAAAGATGGTCATGATGAGTCCAAATGTTTCAAGAAGATGGTAGCTTTAGAATTAGTGATGAAGAAGCACAACATCAATATTGATTCTACTACTTTTTCTTCTTCTCATGGACATGAAATTTATGCTTCTGGTTTCTCCTTCAATACAAATTCTACTTCTACTTCTACTTCTGATGAGTGGCTTATTGATTCTGGAGAATCTTATCATATGGCTAAGGATAGAGCCATATTTTCCACTCTAAATGAATGTAACACCAAGAAAATATTTGTTGGTGATGATAGATCTCTTAGTGTTGAAGGATCTGGAACAGTTCAAGTAGAAAATGGTCATTTCAATGATGTATTATGTGTTCCAAGTCTTTCTTGTAACCTTCTATCAGTTTATCAAATCACTCATTCAAGTGAAGGTAAAACTGTATAATTTTCACCTCACCAAGTTGTAATCAAGGATCTAAAAGATCCTAAGCATGTTCTTGCAACTGGAGTTGCTGATGATATTACTAGGTTGTACAAATTTGACAACTTTGGGTCATCATATTTTTCATCAGTTTTTGTTTCTCATAGCGATGACTTGAGAAAACTTTGGCATGAGTGGTTTGGTCATCTAAACTATCTCTCATTGCAGCAACTATGTAATCAACAGATGGTGATTGGTCTTCCTCTTGTTTCGTGTAGAGATGGTGTTTGTGCCAGTTGTGTTCTCGACAAACATCATCGGGACAACTTTGATAAACATGCCTCTTGGCATGCCTCGAGTCCTTTGCAGCTTGTTCATAGTGATTTTTGTGGTCCACTTTCTTCTCCTTCTTTTTCTGGGTGCAAGTATTTCTTAACTTTCAATGATGAATTTTCCATACATACTTGTGTTTACTTATTAAAACTTAAGAGTGAAGTTTTTGACAATTTTTTGGCCTACAAGGTCCTTGTAGAAAAATAATCCGGACATCAAATTCAAAGGTTAAGAACAAATAATGGAGGCTAATATGTGAACAATAATTTTACAAGTTACTACACTACACAGGGAATCCAAATGCAACACACTGTTCCATATACACCACAACAAAATGGTGTTGCTGAGAGAAAGAACCCCACATTAAAAGAAATGGCTAATTGTATGATCCAATCTAAGGGATTAAGTCTAAAGTATTGGGTGGAAGCCATTAACTGTGAAAATTACATAGTAAATTGCACTCCCACAAATGCTCTTAAAAATATAACACCAGAAGAAGCTTGGACTAAAATTAAACCAGATGTAAGTCACTTCTGTGTATTTGACAGTATAGCATGGGCTCACATTCCCGATGAGAAAAGGAAAGCATTGCAACCTAAAAGTGAGAAGTGTATATTTTTTGGTTATTTTGAAGATGTCAAAGGTTACAGACTTCTTCAATCACATTGTAATGAAATTATTATTAGAAGAGATGTTAAATTTGATGAAAATCTCTTGGCCTGCAAGCCTAATTCGAAGGTTGTTCCTTCTTCGACCTGCGAGACATCTTCGATGTTTGTGCCTTCTTATGATCTAGTTTCTTCTTTAGATGATAATAGTGAGGATGAAAATCCACCTCCGCCTACTCACCCTCCTCCATATGAGTCCTTTGAACCCGAACCAGCACCAGTTCCACTGCTTCCTATATGGGTCCATTCAACACAAGAAGCAACTGGTGGTCTTGTCGGTGAGCCTTCATATCAGCATCGAACACGTTCACAGTTCCAGTGAGCCTCTTCTCTTTTGGCTCAAGTTTCAGAGACTCATGATCCAAAAACATTTGCAGAAGCTTCAGGTCATCCAGATTGGGATACAACAATGGATGAAGAGTATTGTTCTTTAATGGAAAACGATACTTGGGATCTTGTACCTCTTCCAAAAGGAAGAAAACTTGTTAGATGTAAATGGGTCTACAAAACTAAGTATGCATCAAATGGAAGTGTTGAAAGACACAAGGCTCGGTTAGTTTCCAAAGTATTTTCCCAAGTTGAAGGAATTGACTATAATGAAACCTTTTCCCCTGTAGCCAAAATGAATTCCATCCACCTTGTTCTTGCCCTTGCCGCCTCACATAAATGGGAGTTCCATCAGATGGATGTTAAATCCGCCTTCTTGCATGTTGATTTGAAAGAAGAAATCTACATGGAACAACCTCCTGGCTATGTCCAGAATGACTCTAGCCTTGTTTGTTGCCTCAAGAAATCTCTTTATGGTCTCAAGCAAGCTCCCCGATATTGGTATGCCAAAATGGACAACTTTCTTATTGCCACTGGATTCTCTAGATGCCATTCTGATCCTAATGTCTATACCAAGAAATTAGGAAGCCATCTCATAATCCTTGTCCTTTAGGTTGATGACCTTATCCTTATCGATAGTGACCCAAAACTGTTAAACCACGTGAAAACTAGCCTTAAGAAGAAATTTGAAATGACAGACTTAGGATTTTTGCACTATTTCCTTGGCCTCCAAGTTTTGCAAACCAATGAAGGAATTTTTCTTTCCCAGTCTAAGTATGCTTGTGACCTTCTTCATCGCTTTCACATGGATGATTGTAAACTAGCCCCTTCTCCCTTCCATTCTGGATTCAAGCTTACTACCACCTGTACTTCTCTTGAAGTTGATGCCACCCTGTACTGTCAGCTAGTTGTTAGCCTCTTATACTTGACTCATACTCATCCTGATCTTTCCTTTGTTGTTGGTCTTGTTGCCCGATATATGAAAACACCTCATAAAAGCCATTGGTAAGTAGCTAAAAGGATAATTCACTATGTTTGTGGTACAGTTCAGTTTGGGATACATTATAGTTCAAGGGGGACTCCTTTATTGGTTGGTTTTACTGATTCAGATTGGGCCAGCAACTCTGATGATCAGAAGTCTACTGTAGGTTATGTTTTCAGCCTTGGTTCAGGATCTACCACTTGGGCCTGTAAGAAACAATAGGCTATTGCACTTTCTTCAGCAGATGCAGAGTAAAGAGCAGTGGTAAATGAAAGTCAGGAAGCCTTGTGGCTTCGACAAATCCTATCAGAGTTTGGATTCGAGTAGCAGCATCTAACTAACCTTTGGTGTGACAATCAGAGTGCCATCAAGCTCGCCAAAGACCCAGTTCAACATCAACACAACAAGCACATTGAGTTGCACATGCACTTCATCAAAAATCTCATTCATGATCAAGTTATTGAAGTGCTCTTTTTCCCTACAGAAGATCAAGTTGCAGAAATTTTCACAAAGTCTCTGAAAAAAGCGAAGTTTTCCAAAATTTGATCTATGTTAGGCGTTCAAGAAGTTTTCATTAAGGGGGGATAGGTTCTAATGCCTCCTTCCTGCTCCTATCTTGTCAACATTGTAAATCCTTCAATCCTATCCCAAGTTGTTCTTAAGGGGGGATGTTAGGATATTTAGACACTTAGGAGTTAGTTAAGAACTACTTGGTCTAATGTGTCGTTAGGTAAAAGTGTGTTTCTTAGTGTGTTTCTTTAGTATGCATTAGTATGCATTTGTAGTTAGGAAATTCGACAATCATGATATGTTCCCGACATAGAGTGATCTGATGGTTCATACTCTCCTCGATCTTAACAACCATTGATCCATGGCTTAACACCCGATTGGTCCATGATCTTTATTTAAAGATCATGGAGGGTTATTTTCCGATGATCGATTGTGAGAAACTCTCTTATAAAATATTTTTGTAATCTCTTTCTTTGCATTAATAAACTGCTCCAAGTGGCCGCATTGGATGGGGCCATGGATGTTTCTCCATAGAGGTTTTACCATGTGAAAACATTGGTGTGTTGATATTTGATCTAGTTATGTGAGTGGTTACTGAAAGTGTTCGTCCTCTATTGGAATACATGTGTTGTCGAACATGGACCTTGGTGAGCTACTTGCCTTATTGGAGAGGTTGCGTTGCTTGGTTTGTTCAAGACTGTCACAAACCCGTTGTTGGTGGGGTTGGACCTTTTTAACCAGTTGGGCTACCTAAGATGAATGTGTGAAAAGTGAATCATTACTCTTTGTTGCAATCTTGTCGACCTTTTTTTGTTGGATAGAAGGTTATTAGACCGAGGCTAGAGTGGTTGCAGTGTCCTTTTGTTCACCTTTTGAATAGATTGTGAAGAAGTTGAATTTTGTAGTATGAGATACTACCTTGTGGCACTATTTAGGTGGGACAATAGTCAGAACTAAATATGGTATCCTGTAGAGATGACCCCCCAGAGTAACAATGACACTATGGGGTTGAGACTCATAAATAGCATGGCGCTTCCACATATATGGTTGGCCCAACAAAACATCACAGACATCCAGTGGGGTAAAATCACATAATACCTCATCCTTGAAGGTATGGAT